>CM035444.1:80271480-80273980 GCA_020310875.1 Ceratopteris richardii
CATACACCAAGAAAGGATTTATGCATGAAGATTACTTGGAATTGGTGCATACAGATGTTTGGGGACCAAGCAAGGAGCCATCCATATCTGGATCAAGGTACTATGTGTCCTTTATAGATGACTATAGCAGATGGACTGTCTTGTACTTCATGAAAATAAAGATGAAGTATTTAATTGTTTCAAAAGGTATCTTGCATTAGTTGAGAATCAAACAGGTAGACATTTGAAGAGGCTAAGGTCTGATGGTGGTGGAGAATACTTCTCCAATGACTTTGAAGAATTCTTGCAGGAAAGAGGCATCAAGAGGGAGATTACCACAAGGTACTCACCTGAACAAAATGGGGTAGCTGAAAGAAGGAATAGACTTATTGTGGAAACAGCTAGGTCTATGCTTAATGAGAAAAAACTACCAAATTATCTTTGGGCAGAGAGTGTATCTACTGCCACATATTTAATTAACAGGTTGCCATCAAAGACACTTGATGGAATGACACCCTATGAGGCTTGGCATGGTAAGAGACCATCTCTGGATCATTGCAAGATCTTTGGGTGTGTTGCATATGTGCATATTCCCTCACAGGTAAGGGGAAAGCTAGACCCTAAGGCTGAAAAGTGCATCTTTATTGGTTATGATTTGAATCAGAAAGGATACAGGTTCTATAACCCCTCAAACAAAGGCTTCAAGGTAAGCAGAGATGTCAACTTTGATGAAAATGATTCATGGTATGAAAATGAGTGCAGGAAAGTTAACCTACCTTATGATATGGAAGAAGACTTTCCAAAGCTTGTCAGGCAAGAACCAACTCAGAAGGAGGACACAAGCTCAGATGATGAAGACACCATCAACATTGAAGAGTTCAAGGCTTGGAAATCCAAAGGGAAGATGAAGATGAAGCAACTTGAAGACAATCCAGAATCCTCAACTCAAGCTATGAGGAGATCTCAAAGAGAAAAGAAGAAACCAATTAGGTATGGATATGATACTTCACTTGTAACCAAGCACTCTGTATATCTTGCAAAGGATATCTTGAATGAAGAACCAGGTACATTTGAGGAAGCTATTACTAAACCAGAATGGAAGGAAGCAATGGATGAAGAAATGGAGGCTCTCAAGGAGAGTGATACTTGGGACTTGGTACCCAAGAAGGACTCCATGAAAGCTATAGGATCCAGATGGATCTACAAACTCAAGAGGAACTCAGATGGCACAATAAACAGGTATAAAGCTAGGTTGGTAGCCAAGGGTTTTGCACAAACCCAAGGCATTGATTATGAGGAGACATTTTCTCCTGTGGCCAAGATGCCAACTATCAGAATCATGGTGAGTGTAGCTGCATCCAAGAATTGGAACATGTACCAATTGGATGTGAAGAATGCATTCTTAAATGGATGGATATCTGAAGAGGTCTACATGTCACAACCACCTGGCTATGAGGATCCCAATAAGGTAAATCATGTTTGTAAATTGAAGAAGGCTCTGTATGGATTGAAGCAGGCACCTAGAGCATGGAATTACAGATTGACAACCTATCTCTTGGATCAAGGATTTGTGATGAGTAAAGCAGATACTTCATTGTTTATAAAGAAGAACAATTTAGAGGTAATATACTTGTGTGTCTATGTTGATGACATCATTATTACAGGAAATGATGTTCAAGGAATTAGACAAATCAAAAGTCAAATGATGAAGGAATTCAAGATCAATGATCTTGGATTATTGAAGTACTTTCTAGGACTTGAATTGGTATACACAAATTCAGGTATATTCATTACTCAGAAGAAGTACATTCAGGACATGGTTAAGAAGTTTAATTTGCAGGAAGCTAAGATCTCAAACATTCCTATGGAGGTCAACCACAAACTTAGTGCACATGAAGGAGAAGAGCTTAAGGATATTACAGGTTACCAAAGTTTGGTAGGTAGTCTTAATTATGCTACCTTAACCAGGATTGACATATCATATGGTGTTAGTGTACTTAGCCAATTTATGCATAAGCCAAGAGTACCACATTTGGAGGCAGCCAAGAAGATAGTAAAGTACCTAAAGGGGACACAAAATCATGGTTTGTACTTTCCATATTCATCAGACATTGATATCAAAGTATACTCAGATGCAGATTGGGCAGGTTGCAAAGATGACAGGAGGAGTACATCTGGTTACATATGCTTTGCAGGTGATAAACCAATTTCTTGGTCATCCAAGAAACAACCCACAGTGGCTCTGTCATCTACTGAGGCAGAGTACAGAGGACTAGCCAATGCCACTCAAGAAGCAATATGGTTGAAGCTACTATATTCAGAATTAGGTCTATACACAAGGCCACCTATCATATTTGGTGATAACACAAGTTCACTTCACCTAGCAGCTAATCCTGTGTATCATGCTAGGACAAAACACATAGAGGTTCATTACCACTATGTGAGGGAGAAATTGCTTAGCAAAGAAATTCAATTATCATATGTGTCTACTAATATACAATGTGCAGATTTGCTTACAAAA
>CM035444.1:80286480-80396480 GCA_020310875.1 Ceratopteris richardii
AAAAATCTTACTATCTTTGGATGAGACAATCAACTTCAAATGCTCATAGCAGCCAACATGATGACAATTGGAAAAAATTCTGTTGGAGGAGTGATACACATAAGGTTGAGTGTATATACTGCACAAGTACAAGAAATAAGCAAAATAGTCTTTTTGAATGATCTTGGCAACTCAACAGTGGTACCTACCATTTTTTAGAAATGTGTAGAGATAGATCCCGAGACAAAAAAAAACTATAATTTCTCCCAATCTACTAAATGCAATGATTTGAAAATTTATATACATAAATTAGACACTAATATCATTTCAACAAGTGCTCATTCATTCAATTTGGAGCTCCATAGAGAGAGCAGCAACCCCTACAAGCTTACTATTGTTGAAGAGGATGATGTAGAAAAGTGAAGGAGCAAGACAATGATGGCCACAAGTGCATGTATATTGCTTCCTTGTAATGTACAAGTGATTGAAGTCTTTATATAGACTCTGCTCCATGACTTCTACAAGTGGAGTTTGAATTCAAATAACTGTCGAATTAGTTGTTGAAGGTAATCAATTTAGTTTCCTACAATCTAGGAAAAGTAAAGATCTAGTTTGATCTACTTTTAGGTGATTGATTTATTCATTGATTGCAACGCAACCACCTCAAAATTTGTGAAATTTTAGCTCTCTTTTTCTCCTTTTACATGCTTAAAGCTCTAGGATTTTACAATGGTAAATGATCCATAAAGAATCTTTTAAAAAATACAATAAATGAGCATTGGTAAGAGAATGCTTCAATGGATATTTTGGCATAATCCGAACCATAGATTTTTTTTTGTAGATCATATCCACCTCATGCATAGTGTAAGATTGATGTTCCAACATCTCATAGATAAACCAATTTTTTAGAACAAAATTGCTCGTAAGCACTTTGATTGTTGGCATCTTTGGCACAAGAGAGAAGGTCTCCCCATAGTCAATACTTAGGGTTTGAGCATACCCTTTAGCCACTAGTCTAGGCTTGTATTGTTAATAGTTCCATTAGAGTTTTTCTTCACCTTGTAGAGCCATCTGGATCCAATGATCTTCATGGTAGGAGTTTTATACACTACAAGGCTTCGATCTCTTCCTCCATAACATTCATCCATTCTATCTTCTTCTTGGCCTCTCATAAGATGAGGGCTCCTTAGAGTTCAAATCATGATATATATAGATAGAATGTTTAATTCTAATGTTGTGTCATAGAAATACCTTTTTGGCTTCTTCTTTCCCATTCTAGATCTCCTGATGGGTTGTTGAGAGGATTCTGCAATGTCCCTCAAATCTTGCAACTTGGCCATGCCCTTAGAGTTCCATGAGTTGATTTCCTTCCTAGGAGTCTTCTCGCTATCTTCAAAATCACGCGATGCTTCAAGTGTATGTGCACCTTGGCTTGATAGTGTTGGAAAGTATCCATCTAAATCATATGATAGCTTGATCTTCTTGCAGTCATCTTCAAACCATGATTTATCTTCATCAAACACTACATCTTGACTAACTATGAAGCTTTTGTTTCTAGGTTATATAGTCTATAACCCTTTTGATTACGTTCATAGCCTATAAAGACACACTTCTCTACTTTATGATAAAGTTTACCTCTAACTTAAGATGGCATGTGTCCATATGCAATGTACCCAAATATACTGGAATGATCTAAGCTTGGTCTTCTTTTGAGGGTAACCAATTCATTAGGTATGTGGCAGTGGATAATGCTTTTTCCCATAAGTAATTGGGTAGCTTCTTCTCATTCAACATGGACATTGCTACTTCCACAATGGTCCTATTCCTCCTCTCTACTACTCCATTCTGCTCAAGTGTGTATCTAGTGGTTATCTCTCTCTCTCTCTCTCTCTCTCTCTCTCTCTCTCTCTCTCTCTCTCTCTCTCTCTCTCTCTCTCTCTCTCTCTCTCTCTCTCTCTCTCTCTCTCTCTCTCTCTCTCTCTCTCTCTCTCTCTCTCTCTCTCTCTCTCTCTCCTCTCTCTCTCCTCTCCCTCTCCCTCTCCCTCTCCCTCTCCCTCTCCCTCTCCCTCTCCCTCTCCCTCTCCCTCTCCCTCTCCCTCTCCCTCTCCCTCTCCCTCTCCCTCTCCCTCTCCCTCTCCCTCTCCCTCTCTCTCTCCCTCTCCCTCTCCCTCTCCCTCTCCCTCTCCCTCTCCCTCTCTCTCTCTCTCTATCTCTCTCTCTCTCTCTCTTGATTTTTCTATCTTGCAAGTAAGAGACAAATTCATGGGAGAAGTATTCTCCCCCTCCATCAAACGTTAGTATTTTTTGGAATTTACCTGTTTGATTTTCAACAAGAGATCCGTCTTAAAACATGAGAGCACTTCATCTTTATGCTCCATAAATTAAAGAATGGTCCATCTTCTACAATCATCTATAAATGGTACATGTAGCATGACCTTGATATGGATGGCTCTTTGATTGCTCCCCAAACATCTATGTGGACAAACTCCAATGTTTCTCCATGTTTGTATCCTTTCTTTGTGAATGGTTGCCTATGAGATTTCCCAAATTGACATGCATTTCACTTGCAAATCATGTGTTGATTTGAAATGTTGGGTAGTTCAAGCACACTTTGATCTTGAATAATTTGTTTAAGGTCTCTTTCTCCAATGTGAGCCAATATTCTACGCCAAACCTTCTACCTATTTTTTCTCCCTCGGCTATTCTCTTGAAACTTTGATATGGATCTTCTACATAGGATCCATGATTTGTGAACCTCACTTGCAAACCTTTCTCCACAATCCGACCCACACTTATTAGATTTTTAGTCATTCTTGGTACATAGAGAACTCTGATCAACATATTCACATTACCATTTGAATTCTTTACATTCCCTATCTTCTCCATCAGGTGCCTTGTGTCATCACCTGTTAATTGGAACTCATGCTTATTCTTTGGATCTTCCAAATTTGAAAGCAAAAATACATTCCCTGCTACATGATTTGAACATCCACAATCAATGTAGAACACATTCTCATCAGATTTACCTTTGTTGATTGTCCCATTCATAAGTAGAATTGAATCCAATGAGATTGATCATTTGTGTAATTGTTGTACTCTCTTCTTCCTCTATATCCTCCTTGGTCCTTGTATTTATTATTTTTGTATGCGTATGAGTTTTTTTATCTACCTCTAGGAGATCCATGTTGTATCCTCTTCCTCTCTAGTTCCTTGGGTTCTTGAAGCAATGATTAGTGATGTGGTTGGATAATACACATATGTCACAAGATGAGGAGCTTTGAGATCTCCCCCTGCATTATCTACCTCTTCTGCCTCTTCCTCTTGAGCTTCTACCTGTACCTATAAAATAATCTTGGGAGGTGCTCCCTTCATAATTAGATTTTTTTTTTCCCTTGAGCTTCTACCTCTACCTATAAAATAATCTTGGGAGGTGCCACACTTCAACACTCTCATAATTAGTGAAGAGTTGTCTCATGAGAGTGTTGAAGTGTGGCACCTGTTGGTGCAGGACAATCAACAATTGATGTTTTGATGAAGACTTGAAGTCAAGGTTTGAAGGAAAGATTCAAGTTGTGAAGCATGGAAGAAGAATACATTTAGAAGAGGAAGATGTGTACACATATGTACAGATAGTTCACTTATATCTTTGAGAAGTCATAAGGTTGTAAATTTTTGTATATATATACAATGAAAATGTCGGGGCAAGTATGAGAGAGCATGAGAATAGAGTAATCAGGAGTTGTATGTGTCATTAGACATCTTAGAAGTGAGTTAAGACTCTCTCATCACTCAGTTGTAATTTTTCTTAGAAATGAAGAAAATGTTGCACCCTATATTTCTGAGTTTTCTCCTTCTGTGTTAGATCTTTTGTGAGATGCTTTTGTACAATTCTAATTCTATAGGTGGTCGACTTTTGTACAAATTTTTAGCTTCCAATTGTGATCAGGCTGAGAGAATTAAGTGTAGGAGCATTTGCATATGTGAATGAGAAGAAGTGAAGTTACAAAAGGCGCAAAATTCGATACGAATGTTTTGATCAATTCTCCTTCCACAGTTTAAAGTTTTGAGCAAGCAAGTACTTAATCTTTAAGTTGGAAGGTAAGCTACTTGTGGCTAAAAGCATTTGTAGAAATGGGTTCTAGATTGATAGAACCAAAGGTTTAAAGTCATAGGTGTCTAAATGGACTTCTCAGAAGAATAGTTTTAGACATAGGTGAGTTGTTGAGATCATTTCTCAAGATCTACTGAATCTTCTTGAGTGATTCAACTTGGAGAAGGTGCGCAATCTATAGGCGACACCTCATACAAAGTTTTATCAAAAACTTTACACAATTGATAAGGCAATGAGTGATTTATGTGCAGCAGAGTTTCTGTGTATTCTCCTTCTTCACAGTCTGTTCAGAAAACTTGACAATTGAGTATTGATCTTCTAAAATTGATGAAGATCTGAGTTATTCTTGTTATAGAGGTGTTCTAAATACAAGAGTAACTTGTTCTTTTGGAGATTAACACTCTCCATCAGTGGTATCAGAGCAGGAAGCATCAGAATTGAAGGAAGGAGGACCCCAACTGCTACAAGTGCAAAGAATTCAACATCTGAAGGTTCAAAAGGTGAAAGCTTGAGGATAAAGCTTGAGAAGAAGGTCATACGACACCAAGGAAGACAAAAGGAGTATTATTCAAAAGTAAAGGTACATCTATTACTCATAAAGATTGAAGAATTCAATATACACGTGAAGAAAGGATGGGAGATTCTTTTCAAATAGAGAAATTGGATAGAGAGAACTATCCAGCATGGTCAATGAGGATGGAAGCTCATCTTATGAGCAAAGACTTGATAGCTTACGTTACAGGTGAAGAAGAAAAGCCTCAATTCAGAGATCCTAGTGTTCTAACTAGGGAGGAATTATCATATTTGAAGAATTGGATGAAGAGAGATGCTCAAGCTAGAAGCATTATCTATATGGCAGTCAATGACTACTTGCTACTGCACATTAGAGGTCTTCAAAGTGCAAGTGATATATGGAATGCTTTGGAGGAGCATTTCCAAAATACCACAAAGTCTAGGAAGGCATCCTTGTGGGTAGAATTTACCACTTTCAAGAAGAAGGCCTCTCAATCCATCTCAGATTATGTAACAAGGATGAAAGACATTGCAGATGCATTAGGAGATGTTGATGAAGACATTGAGGAGGATAAATTGGTAAGGCAAATCCTCACAGGTTTGAGAGGTGATGACAAGTGGAAGCCATTCATTTTGTCTACTGAATTATCACTTGATCATTTTACTCCTGACTTAAATCAGTTGCTAGGACATATCTTAACCTTTGAGCAGGATGTGAAAGGTGAAGGTGACAAGAGTACAGGTCATGCAATGTACTCAAAGGATAAGAAGAAATATAGCAAAGGAAAGCAACAAGCAAATGAAGATGAAGGCACAACTAGTCAAGCCAACTTCCTAAGAGGAAGAGGAGGTGGCAAAGGTAGAGGAAGAGGCAAGAGTAATAAAGATGGAGTCAAAGCTTGCTGGATTTGTTGTAAGACAAATCACTTAGCTAACGATTGTTGGCATAATAATCAGAGTGATCGTGGATATAACCAGAACTTTAATTCAAGAGGAAGAGGTGGTAGAAATCAAAGAGGTAACTTCAGAGGAAGAGGTAGTAGGGGTTACTTTGGAAGAAATGCAGGTAGAGGATTCCAAAGTCAACAATACAACAATACCTACTACAATTATGCTTCAGATAAGAAGGAGGATTCAACATTGATAATGAATGCAACTTGTGAAAGGCAAAGTGAAGACCAAAGAGTCTTCTACATTTACTCAGGGTGTAGCAATCACCTGAGTGGTAACATAGCATTGATGACTGATTTGGAAAATAAGGTATCTAATCATGTTGTTCAAACAGGTGACAATACAAAGCACAATGTGAAGTCAATTGGATCAGTGAATTCCAAGGATGGAAGTACTCTCTTGAGTAAGGTCTTGTATGTTCCTACAATTCCTAAGAATTTGATAAGTGTAGGACAAATTGTTGAAAAAGTTTATGAAGTTAGATTCACTAATGAAGGAGTGTTTGTGGAAGACCCTAGCAATGGGTATAAACAAATTGTTTCAAGGAAGAAAGAAGGAGGGTTGTTCACATTGAAAATTCAAGGTAATGTTGGTCATGCCTTGTTCACTTATGGAGGACATAAGATCTCTGAGTTAGATCTTTGGCACAAGAGGCTTGGACACTTCAATGAAAGAGGTATCAAAGATATGATTAACAATGGTTCAATGCTTGGATTGCCTAATGTTGCAGGTCAACATATGACATACAGATGTGAGGCATGTCAATTAGGTAAGGCTCATAAGCAATCTTATTCCAAGCATGGTTTTATGTATTCAGAGAAGCTTGAGTTGGTACACACAGATGTGTGGGGACCATCAAAGGATTTCAGTATCAATGGTTCAAGGTACTATGTGATTTATGTTGATGATGCTACCAGATGGATCACTATCTATGTGATCAAAGATAAGTCAAAGGTATTCAATACATTCAAACATTATCATGTGTATGCAGGAAGAATTACAGGCCATAAATTGAAGAGACCAAGGTCAGATGGAGGGGGAGAGTATTTCTCTAATGAGTTCAGTGATTACTTGTGGAATGCAGGTATAAAAAGGGAAATCACTTGTAGGTACTCTCCTCAACAAAATGGTGTAGCAGAGAGAAGAAATAGAACTCTTGTTGAGTTTGCAAGGTCAATGATGAAGGAGAAAAATTGCCCAAATTGTTTGTGGGCTGAGGCTGTAAATACAGCTACTTATTTGGTCAATAGGCTACCATGTAAAGCTTTGCAGGGTATGACACCATATGAGGCATGGTGGGGTAAGAGACCTACCTTGGATCATTGCAAAATATTTGGATGTTTGGCATATGCATATGTGCCATCACAATTAAGACACAAGTTAGAACCTAAAGCTAAAAAATATGTATTCATTGGTTATGATGATAAGCAGATGGGATATAGGTTGTGGAGTCCATCCACAAAACAATTTCTTGTATCAAAAGATGTTACATTTGATGAGCAAGGTACTTGGTATGCAGGTACAATCAATATTAATACAGGTGATGAAGAAGTTGTGAGTCAAAAGAAAGGTAAATCGAAGGTTCAGATATTTGATGAAGAGGAGAATAATGAAGTGCAGGTTGAAGTTGAAGAAATGCCAAGATTTGATCCTGAGTGTGAAGAACCAGAAACCTCAAGGAGTGGAGAACTCAGAAGGTCATCAAGACACAAGTGGAAACCTACAAGGTATAGCTATGACACTTCTTTTTTGGCTACCAAAGATTATGCTTACATAGTAAAGGCAGATGAAGACCCTTCCACATATGAAGAGGCAAAAGGTAAGGAAAATTGGGAGAAATCTATGCAGGAAGAATATGATGCATTAATGGAGAATTAGACATGGGATTTGGTTCCTAAACCAAATAGTCAGAAGATCATTGGATGCAAATGGGTCTACAAGACAAAGAGGTTTGTAGATGGAAGTGTGTCTAGGTATAAAGCTAGACTTGTTGTGAAAGGGTTTGCTCAAACATATGGTATTGATTATGATGAGACCTATAGTCCTGTGGCAAAGATGACAACTATCAGGACACTCATAGCCATTGCTGCATGTAAAGGTTGGAAATTATGTCAATTAGATGTGAAGAATGCTTTTTTGAATGGTTATATTTCAGATGATGTTTTCATGGAGCAACCTCAAGGATTCAGAGATGGAAGGTATCCAGATCATGTATGTAAGCTCAAGAGAGCTTTGTATGGTTTGAACCATGCCCCAAGGGCATGGAATTATAGACTTGTGAAGTTCTTGAAAGAACTTGGATTTCAAGTATCTAAAGCAGATAGTAGCTTGCTTGTTAAAGCAAGTGATGATGGATTCATTTACATGTGCATATATGTTGATGATATAATTCTTACAGGTACAGATGAGAAAGGCATTCAAAGCCTAAAGAAGCAAATGGAGAAAGAGTTCAAAATCAGTGACTTGGGAGACTTGTCATATTTCTTGGGCATGGAGATTTCATACACTCAACATGGAGTGTATGTGACTCAAGAAAGGTATTTGAGAAACTTGTTAATCAAGTTTAAAATGAATGATTGCAGGGTAGCACCTACTCCAATGGAGATGAATCACAAATTGAGCAGATATGGTGGAGAATAATTCAAGGATATGAAGCTATATCAGAGTTTGGTTGGTAGTCTTATCTATGCTACATTAACTAGGCCTGACTTATCATATGCAGTTGGAGTTTTGTCTCAATTCATGCATTGTCCTAGGAAAGAACATTGGATTGCAGGTCAAAGAGTGTTGAGATACATTAAGGGTACACTCAAAGAGGGTTTGTATTATGGTTTTACATCAGATACAAACATGGCAAAATATATAGTGATGTAGATTGGGCAGGTAATCCTGATGATAGAAGATCATCAGGAGATAAGTTAATTTCTTGGTTATGTGGGAGATAAGTTAATTTCTTGGTGTTCAAAAAAGCAACACACAGTTGCTTTATCATCTACAGAAGCTGAGTACAAAGGTATGGTTGAAGCTGCAAAGGAAGTGATATGGCTTAAGACTCTCATGAAGAGTTTTGACACCATACAGAGTACACCTATCATTTATGGAGATAACATGAGTTCATTGTATTTAGCTGCTAATCCTGTGTTTCATGCAAGGATTAAACACATTGAGATTCAGTATCACTTTTTGAGAGAGAAGGTGATGGATAAAGAGATTGAAGTCATACATACTTCAACAAAAGATCAGATAGCTAATATGCTTACCAAAAGCTTGGATGGACCAAAGCTACAGAGATTCAAAGACATGGCAGGCATAAGGAAGATAGAGAAAACCTCAATTGATGATTGAGGGGGAGCTGTTGGTGTAGGACAATCAACAATTGATGTTTTGATGAAGAGTTGAAGTCAAGGTTTGAAGGAAAGATTCAAGTTGTGAAGCATGGAAGAAGAATACATTCAGAAGAGGAAGATGTGTACACATATGTACAGATAGTTCACTTATATCTTTGAGAAGTCATAAGGTTGTAAATTTTTGTATATATAAATTATGAAAATGTCAGGGCAAGTATGGGAGAGCATGAGAATAGAGTAATCAGGAGTTGTATGTGTCATTAGACATCTTAGAAGTGAGTTAAGACTCTCTCATCACTCAGTTGTAATTTTTCTCAAAAATGAAGAAAATGTTGCGCCTGATATTTCTAAGTTTTCTCCTTCTGTGTTAGATCTTTTTTGAAATGCTTTTGTACAAGTCTAAGTCTACAGGTGATCGACCTGTGTACAAATTTTTAGCTTCCAATTGTGATCAGGCTAAAAGAATTAAGTGTAGGAACATTTGCATATGTGAATGAGAAGAAGTGAAGTTACAGAAGGCACAAAATTCGATACGAATGTTTTGATCAATTCTCCTTCCACAGTTTAAAGTTTTGAGCAAGCAAGTACTTAATCTTTAAGTTGGAAGGTAAGCTACTTGTGGCTAAATGCATTTGTAGAAACGGGTTCTAGATTGAGAGAACCAAAGGTTTAAAGTCATAGGTGTCTAAATGGACTTCTCAGAAGAACAGTTTTAGACATAGGTGAGTTGTTGAGATCATTTCTCAAGATCTACTGAATCTTCTAGAGTGATTCAACTTGGAGAAGGTGCGCAATCTATAGGTGACAACTCATACAAAGTTTTATAAAAAACTTTACACAATTGATAAGGCAATGAGTGATTTATGTGCAGCAGAGTTTCTGTGTATTCTCCTTCTTCACAGTTTGTTCAAAAAACTTGACAATTGAGTATTGATCTTCTAAAATTGATGAAGATCTGAGTTATTCTTGTTATAGAGGTGTTCTAAATACAAGAGTAACTTGCTCTTTTGGAGATTAACACTCTCCATCAGCACCTACATATCCATGTACAAGTCCAAGGTAGTGGTGAAGGCTTTCCATTTCTCATTAGCCTTAATTCCATATATGAATTTCCTTATAATATGTTCTTCATCAACTATTTCTCCAATGCTTCATAATTGATATGCAATGTAGTTCATTTTGGTGACAAAGTCAATGACACTTTGCTTGGGATTCTTTTTTAATGTTGTGAGATCCCTCTACAATTGGTTCTTCCCAGCCTTGGCGCTTGAAGAGAAGACCACTTCAAAAGCATTCCATGTCTCTTGCAATGTCTTACAATTCCTAATGCAAAGAAGTAAAAAATAAGAGATAGAGTTTAGAATATATGACCTTGCGAAACTATCCTTTGCACACCATGTATTTAACCTTTCCTGCTCCTCTTGAGTTGGTTGTCCTTTGGTTGTAAGTATATGCATCAATTCATCTCTTGATATGTATCATACAAGTTTTTACCTTGCAAGAAAACATCTATCCTTAGACACCATGTTGATTTGTTGCTTCGATCGAATTTTTCAATTGATGAGGGAAATCCATCACCCATGATGTCAAGACTATGACTATGTGTTGATACCACTGTGAGGATTGAATGGCAATACATAGAGATGAGAGCGTCCTAGAAAAAATCTCCTCTAGACTAGCCTAAGTAACTCTGGGGACCTTTAATAAACTCCCTGAGAATCCAATATATGCACTAATACCACTACGGTACCTTAAAATATGAATCTCAAACGTTTATGAAAAAACAAACAAGTTATGAATATTTCTCAAGTAGAGAAAACCCTCATTTATGGAAGAAGGTACTCAAATTTATGCGCAGAGCTTGCATCATGGTTAGAACTGACCTAGGAACATTTGCACACATTCAAACGATGCAACGATTGACCTGTTGAAAGTTGTTTCATGAATTTAGAAGGACTATGATAAGAGCACAAGAAGTCAAGGGAGTGATCTTGACTTTTTAGGAGGATGAAGATGCACATACATAATGATATAGGTCTATTCATATCTCAATGTATACAACTCCAATGACCATGAAACTTTGTATGCGCACTCATCATTTTCCTAGTTTTATAGCATAACTGATAAACTGGACAATAATATGTGGTGCAATGACTTAGACAAGATGCAAGACTTTAGGAAATGTACTATAACAATGAAAAGAGAGAAAGGTAGCTAATGAAATGTGATGTAAATGTATTGATAAGTAAGATATGATACAAAGGGTGGTTAAACGACTCCACGAGCTTCAAGGTTAAGTACAATTATCACTTAAAGAGTGTGATCATGAGCCTTTGTTCTTGCGACTAAGTGATAGTGTATATATACACTTTTCTTGAGATGATTGTTGGTTGGATCCACCTAAAAGTTTTCCATTATTTTATGAGCTCTTTGGAATTTTGAATTCAAATATGGTGTGGGATTTGGTTCCCTATAGATCCATGAGATGCTCACAATCACACTTTACATTTGGTAAAAGTAATGCATGAATGTAACCTTATAACTCAATCAATTAATGCATGTATATGCAAAAGTTTTTAGCTCAATGATCTTATGAACTCATATGCATAAGCTCAAGCATTTAGGCTTGCCATATGTATCAACACTCTTCTAGTGTATTACTAATGAATCATGCAATACTTGCATGTCAAGAAGATTATAACATAATCAAAGATCATGCAAACCTTAAAGGAAGATCAACAAAGAAGGGAGAAAAATATTCAAGAGTTTAAAAACTCTAATTCTCTTGATGCACAAGAAAGAGGGAGAAGTGAACAACAATTTATTAGCTAACAAGGGATGAAGGCATCAACACACTAATGTAGTGACACTTTATATCACATATTTCACTTTAAATTATAGATGTTTTGAAATACATTATAGTGATACATTGTTTGATTTGCATAAAAATAACTCTTTGTATTAGTCATCTTTTCCAATACATAATACAAATTTTTCATGCTAATTTGTTGTGTACTCAAATAAGAATTATTGATCTGGCTTCCTCTTCAATCATACTAACTGATTTTTCCAAGGTCACTTTTGGATATTCCTAAAGTTAGAGAAAACCCTAAATAAGCACTAAAATATGCTATTCTTGAGCATCAAGATGAAGGATGACATCCAACAAATATATAATGCCAGAAATTTCTCCATCAAAATTATCTTCTTGTAACCATTAGGAGTAGGATATGCACCTTGATAGAGAAACAATGTTTTGAAGATACAATTAGCTACAATGCCCTGATTTTTTAGGTTGATGTGGTAGAAGAGAATCTTTGACTTTGTAGCTACTTTTTGATAGTGTCTAAGAGCTATTGGAGTTTGAGGTCTACAAAAGCACATGAACAACACAAGGAAGAAGAAGAGTTTGGAGAACAACACCACTTTGAATGCATTACCATGTGAATCTACAAAGGTAAGTGACACATTAGGGTTATATGCATATATAGAAGCTGGGAGGAAAAAACCTCTTAAAGAGAGAAAAAAGTTCCCCAATAGTTTGAGTGTGTTCACACACATCATAGAAAATATATCAACAAATCCTTATGGTAGTAATGTGGTGAACAAGGAGTTGGTACTCATGTATAAATATGCTCCAAGCTAGGTGGAATGAAATCAATCCACAAAAGGAAGTATGCCCAAATCTTTGTAAAAAGCTTCAAACATCTCCCTATGCAAAGCCTTTGTCAAAAGCTCTGCAACATTATTTTGTGTGGGCACATAAGCTAAATTAATCTATCACAAAAGAGTCTCTCCATGACATAACAATAATGAAACTCAAGGTGCTTTGTGTGAGCATTGAACATAGGGCTCCTTGCAATTGTCAATACACTTTGACTATCAATAAAGATGGTGGTGAAAAAGACTTATCAACACCCAAACCAACCAGAAGGTGTTAGCCACACACACTAAATAGTCATTGTGAGAATTACCCTATACTCAATCACACAACTAGAAGTGTCCACAATAGGTTGCTTCTTGTTCAACCAAGACATGCATGAGCTACCAAACATGAAGCAATAACCACTAGTGGACACATGAATGTGCATGCAACCAACCCAATCTAAGTTAAAAAAAAAACATTTAGATCTAGCAATAATGATCTAGCCATGGGATAAAACGATCCAAGTAGCGAGGTACTATTGAAGTAGCAAAAGATGAGCTTAATAAATTTCAAATGCTTAAACACCTTGGCAATGCATATGCATGCTCATCTATGAGACAAGAAACTAAATATCATGCCGCATTATGCATAAGTAAACCAAGGAACCAATAGCTTGATGATAGAGAACAACATCAAGTGCATCTCCAACATCATGAAGACTCAATTATAAACCTATTTTCATAGGAATAACAATAGGTTTGCAATCTTCAAGGCCAAAATGCGACAATAATGTGTCAATGCTTTTTATTTGACACAAAGCTATTCCCCCATCAACTTGTAGACATGGAATGCCCAAATAATGATGGAATTACTTCGAATCTAATATCTCAAAAGAGATATGCAAATTGGCATTAAATTTAGCAATATGCTTCTCATTGGGACCAATGAGCACCATATCATTAACATATACAACAATGATAAGAATTACATCATCTGCATGCTTAACATATAAGGTGCTCTCGACTGGACTGCACTAAAAACTATGTTCTAGCAAGAAGGAATGTATCTTTTCATACCAAACATGTGGTGCTTGCTTCAATGCATGCAATGCCTTGTTCAACTTGAACTCTTTGTTTTCATGCCCTTTCTACACAAAACCATGGGGCTTAAATATATACACTTCTTTATGCTAATCGCTATTTAGAAATGTAGTTTTAATGTCGAATTGAAGTACATTTCAATTGTGATAATCTCGAAGTGCAAAAGTGCTATGAATGGTGGTTATTCTACATGTGGGAGCAACGGCATCATTAAAATCAATTTCATTCTCTTGAGCTTAACCTTTGGCAGAATGCGTAGCCTTACACCTATCAATTGTTTTGTCAAGCTTATGTTCTAACATGAATACCCATTTAGTGCCAATGGCCTTGTTGCCTGTAGCAAAATCACATAAAGATAAAGTATCATTATTCATAATAACATCATATTCTAATTCCATAATATCCATCCAATTTCTTGAATTACGTGCTTCATAAAAAAAGGTTCATTCTCATCAAAAGACTAGAGACAACGTTGCATAAAAATCTTCAAAGTCTACACTATCCATTTAGTCATAGTTTTTTACTCTTCTATGTCAACTATCTCATAAATAAGCCCATCATGTAAATTTGCATTATAAATGGAATGATTTATATCATCATTTGAACCAACACTTGACTATCCACCTATAAAAAGAGGTAGCAAAGACACTATGAGCTATATCATGTCTACTTGCTACATGAAAGTAAGTGTTGAATTGCATCTTCCATAAAAACAACATCACACCTAACCAAAATGTATTTACTCTATGGTGTAGATGATAAACTTTTCTTTTAGAATTTTACCCAACAAAAATGCATTTCAATGCTTTATAATCTGATTTTCTATGTTTTTGTTTAGGCTTTAGTGCATATGCAAGAAAAACAAAATCATTTGGATGAGCAACATATGGTGTATAGCCATGACAAACCCCATGAAGTTTGATAGACTACAATGCTTTGGTGAGGCACATGTTGAGTATATATGCAACATACATAACATCCTCAAGCGAGAAGATATGTGGTAAAACTTGACTTTTGACCATACACCTCATCATTTCCATGATACAAATGTTTTTCCTTTCAGCAAGTACATTTTGCCGAGGTGTATATGTCATTATATACTGATGTTTTATCCCATGCTCAGTGAAAGTGCATTAAAGTTAGAATGCATTTGTTCCCCTCCTCAATCGAAATGGAGGGTGCCCATTCCATATGCCTATAGACTTTAAGCCATAACTAAGGACTATTTAAAGCACATAAGCACCTTAAACTTTTCTTTCGATGGATAAACTTCATCAATGAAAGTCACAAAGTATACATAATTCCCATATGATGATGTGTGCATAGACCACATATATCACTATGAAAAAGCTGAAATTTATGTGCACTCTGATTGAACCATCTTTTGGGAAGGAAGAACACTACATTTTTCCCAAAACACAACCTTGACGAACATGTATTGAAGGTGCCTCAAGTTTGGGTGGAGAGGACACCATTTCGGACTTTTTCAAGTGAAGAAAGCTTGCAAAATTCAGGTGACCAAAGCATGCATACCAAAGCTTTGCATCTGACATACCTTGATAATCATGAAGTACATATTCTAAATCATTCATTGATTTGCATAATGAGATTGTATAGCCCATTGCATAAAATGCCAGAATCTATGATAACAATACCATTTGAGAGATCATGAGCTATACATTTGCCATCAACAAATTTGATAACCATATCAATCTTGATTAGTATTAAAGTTGATAGTAGATTTTCTTGATCCTTGACACATACAAAGCCTCTAAAGATGTGAAAGAACTACCATCAATAGTAGTCAAAATGATTTTCCCAACACCTATGATAGGATACAAGGATTTATTAGTAGTTTGGATAGTATTAGCTATAGAAATAAGCTCAAGTGAAGTGAAAATCTATGGTATGAGGTAACATGTTTGTTGGAGCACTATAAAAGTATCAAACATCTGATTTTATAATAGAAATACACTACCCATGAGAAGATGGGTCATAGATACAATGAGCATTAAATGCTAATTCTTCATTCTTAACAAGGCCAACAGATGTTGTTTTAGGTCTAGATGCATTTACAACCATTCTATCCTCAGTCTTACTTCTTTGCATCCTTTGTAGCTAGTTTAGCAAAACTCTTTATGAGATAATCATTTGCCCTATAGTACTTGCATAATGATTTCTGCTTATTTTTTCTTCTTTTCATCTTTGTCTTCCTTCTTTGAGTGTGCAACATTATAAGATTTTTTTCTTAATAGTAGATGGGATCCATTTACATTTTTGCTTTTGACTAGTTAAGAAGCTTGATTTGCAATGCACATAATTGACCTACTCTACATGGATTGATCTTTCTGCAACCAAAAAAAGGACTACACCCTCCAATTTTAAGGCATTTTGATTGCCTTTCATCATAAAATAATGAATAGAAGCAAAACTTTGATATGAATTTGGAAAACCATTAAGAAATGTTGATATATTTTGGTAGTGATGTGTGTGAACACACTAGGACCATCGCGGCACTTTTTCCCCTCATTAGGAGGTTCCCCCCCCCTTTTATATACGCCTATAACCCTAATGGGTCACTCATCTTTGTACATCCTCTTGGTAATACATTCAGTATTTTGTGTTATGCTCCAAGCTTCTTCTTCCTTTTGTTGTTCGTGTGCTTCTGTAGACCTCAAACTCCGAGAACTGGTATCAGAGCAGGTTGCTACTTCATCTAGGGCATCATCAACACCCCTCTGATCATAGTCTTAGAATCGCATAAAAGTTGGTGAGCATACTCAGGGAGATTAGGACTTCAAAATAGCTTCTCTGTGTGGTGTCCAAGACATGATTTGAACTCATTTTGACCTTCGAATGCACTATCATAGTGGCTATGCAAGAAATTTCTTCTTTTTGCGCCAAACATGTATAGAAGTTTCAGTTCACCACTGTAAGCATCTCAAAGTCTGCTACACGTTCAGTAGAACTTGACAGGGTAGTTCTATTAAACTTTTTGAGATATAATCATTTTTCTGCATCAGGGTATTTTAGTCAATGAAGGCTGAAAGTAGTGATGTATTCCATATGTTTGCTATTGAGGATAAGTTGGATGGTACTAATTACCCATCATGGACTTATATGAGGTGTCATGTATTAGTAGCAAAAGGGCAGTGGAATATTATGCAAGGTGTTGAAAAATATCATAATACTGAAGGTGATGCAGATAGCATTGAAGATGGTGGTATTCTTCAGGTTCTTGTTCATGCGACAATTCTTGTTGCACCTACTATAGAGAAACTTTGTTGGGATGGCAGAGATGCTCATGCACATGCATTGATACCTTATCTGTCAAACATGTCATTATTCCTCACATTTTCTCTTCCAAAATAGGAAAGGATGCTTGGGATACACTTAGCACTTTATGCTAGGCAAGGAATGAGTCTCATGTTTCCTACCTTCGAAAACAGTTGAAGAGTGAGCACATGAATGAAGGAGATTCCATGGATAGTTTTTTGAAAAAGATTTGAAGGAGCATTTGATTCTGCTAATGAAGTCTCGCCTGACAGTTCACTTGTCTAGACTATTTTGAATGGTCTTCCAGATTCATATTACAGTTTTGCTTCTACTCTTTGATTGATGATGAAAGGCAATCCAAATGCCTTAACCTTTGAGGAGTTAGTCTCTATTCTATTGCATGAAGATTAGTCTAGGTAGAACAGGTCCATTATGTGTGTCGCAGATCAAGCTCTCCTAGCTAGTCAAAAGGGCAAAGGTAAATAGAGCTCATGTGCAAGTAAGTAGGAATTTGCTAATTCTACACAGTCAAAGAAGGATGGCAAAGAGGAGAAGAAAATAGAAAATTAGAAATCAGTTTGCAAATACTATAAGGAAATGATCATGTCATAAAGATTTTTCTAAAACTAGCTGCAAAAAAGTCAAAGAAAAAAGAGGATCGAATGGTTGTTGGAGAAGCCTCTACACCCAAATTAGAGTCTACAAATCTTCTAGAGAATGAAGAACGGGAATTTACTACTATTTGTAGTTATGACCCATCTTCTCATGAATAGTGTATGTCTATAGTAGATTCAAACGTTTGGTACTTTGATAGTGGGGCAACCAAACATATTACCTCATAGCATAGTTTCTTAACTTCACTTGAGCCTGATCCTATAGAGGATATTGTCACATGTACCAACAAATCCTCTTATCCTCTCATGGGAGTTGATAAAATCATTCTTAATATTGTTAATGGTAGTTATTTCATATTGTCGGATGCTTTATTTGTACGAGCGATCAAGAGAAATCTGTTATGAGTTTTAGCATTAGCCAAGATCGGCTTGGTTGTGAAATTTGTTAATGATAGATGTACAGTTCATAATCTATCAAATGGTGATGTCATTATTACATCTGGCATTTTATGTCGTGGGCTGTATAAGCTCATAGATTATGCAAACTCTAAGAATGATTTAGCATGTGTAGCTCAAGACTCTCATGATATGTCAGATGCAAAGCTTTAGCATGCATGCTTTGATCACTTGATTTTTTCTAGTTTGCTATGCCTACACAAATCTGAAATGGTGTCCTCTCTGCCCAAACTTGAGGTTCCTAGTAAACATTTCTATGAAGGGTGTATTTTGGGAAAACTGCAGCACTCCTCCTTCCCAAAAGATGGTTGAATATGAGCTACTAAAAAATTGTAGCTTGTTCATAGTGATGTTTGTGGTACTATGCAAACACCTTCTTTTGGTAACAATCTTTACTTCGTGAATTTCATTAATAATTTTTGGAGACATGCATGGGTATATCCATTGAAAGCAAAGTCAAAAGTGTTTATATGTTTCAAATAATTTCTAGCTTTGGCAGAAAATCTTTTAGCATGTAAAATGGGCACCCTTCGTTCTTATTGAGAGGAGAATATATGTCTTCTAATTTTAATGCATTTCTAGTTGATCATGGGATAAACATCAATGTAGAGTGTCATATATGCCTCAATAGAATGGAGTTGTTGAAAGGAAGAACAAGTCACCCATGGAGATGGTGAGGTGTATGGTCAAGAGTCAGACTTTACTACATAGTTTTTGGCTTGAGGTTTTTATGTGAGCAATATATGTACTTAATTGGTGTCCCACTAAAGCATTGTAATCTATCACTCCATATGAGGCTTGCCATGGTCGCAAGCCATCTATTGCTCATCTATGTGTCTTTGGTTGTCTGGCATATACATTAGTGCTTGAACCACAACGCATGAAATTGGATGATAAAGTAGTTTAATGTATTTTTGTTGGGGACAGTTCTAAAAGAAAAGACCATCATCTATATCATCCATAGACTAAACACATTTTGGTTAGCTATGCTATTGTTTTTGTGAAAGATGCAATTCAGCCATCACTTTCATGTACTACGGAGACATTAATTAGCTCCAAAGATGTGTATGATGCTTTGCTACCTCTTTTTACAAGTGCACAATCTAGTGTTGGTCCAAATGAGGCAGTTTTGTAGCCTTTACAAGTTTCATGTGATGATGCAGACAATTCCATTTCTGATGCAAATTTACATGATGCACTTATTGATGAGAGAATTGGTATAGAGGAGGCAAAGGCTATACCTAAATGGCTAGTGGAGACTTTGGAAGATAGCAAATTAGATGCAGCTCTATCATATCATACTAATTTAGGCTCTCATACTACACCTTTTGCATTAGATTGCTATGCTATGGATGCTTCTAGTCTTTGTGATGAGAATGTGCTTGTTTCGTTTGATGAAGCAAAAAATTCTAAAATTTGGATGGTTGCTATGCAATCAAAATACGATGCTATTATGAAAAATGGTACTTGGCCTTTATGTGACTTGCTTGGTGGCAAGAAGGACATTGGCACTAAGTGGGTATTGTTGGAGATAGACGTTTGCGGAAGCACATGAACAGCACAAGGAAGAAGAAGAAGCTTGGAGCACAAACACACAATACTGAATGTATTACTAGAGAATGTACAAAGATAAGTAGCCCATTAGGGCAATAGGCGTATATACAAGCCGGGGGAAAAAAACCTCCTAAAGAGGGAAAAAAGTGCCCCGGCGGTCCTAGAGTGTTCACACACATCACTACCTAAATATATCAACAAATCCCCCCTGGGAGTGATGCGGTGAACAAGGAGCTAGCACTCATGTATAAGGAAGTGCCAAGCTATGTGGAAATCACTCCACAAAAGGAAGTAAGCCCAAAGCTTTGCGGAAAGCTTCAAACTTCTCCCTAGGCAGAGCCTTCGTGAAAAGGTCTACAATGTTCTCCTACGTGGGCACATATGCCAAGTTGATCTCCCCAGCAGAGAACCTCTCCCTGACATAGTGATAATGCACCTCAATGTGCTTAGTGCGAGCATGGAACACAGGGTTCCTCGCAACTGCCAATGCGCTCTGACTGTCAGTGAAGATGGTGGTGGCAGAAGACTGGCCAACACCCAAATCAGCCATAAGGCGTCTGAGCCACACACACTCAACAGTCGCTGTGAAAGCTCCCCTATACTCAGCCTCACAACTGGAAGTGGCCACAGTAGGCTGCTTCTTGCTCAACCAAGATATACATGAGCTACCAAGCATGAAGCAAAAACCACTGGTGGACACACGAGTGTCATAGCAACCAGCCCAATCTGAGTCAGAAAAAGCATGCAAATCTGGCGGTAGTGATCCCCCCTTGGGATAAAACAACCCAAGTAGCCAAGTACCACTCAAGTAGCGAAAGATGCGCTTAACCGCTTTCCAATGCGTGACTCCTGGGCAATGCATAAACCTGCTCATCTGTGAGACAGCAAACTGAATATATGGCCGAGTAATGCATAAGTAAATCAAGCATCCAACAGCCTGCTAATAGAGAACAACATCAAATGCATCTCTAGCATCATGAAGACTCAATCATAAACCTGTCTCCATAGGAGTGGCAATAGGCTTACAGTCTTCAAGGCCAAAACGCTGCAATAATGTGTCAATATATTTCGTTTGACACAAAGCCATTCCACCATCAACGTGCATAAACTGAATGCCCAGATAGTGATGCAAATGCCCCAAATCAGACATCTCAAATGAGGCATGCAAATAAGCCTTAAAATCAACAATACGTGTCTCAATAGGACCAGTGAGTAGCATGTCATCAACATAGACAACAATTATCAGAAGCACATCATTAGCACGTTTAACATATAAGGTGCTTTCAGTTGGACTGTTCTCAAAACCATGTGCAATCAGATAGGCATGTATCTTCTCATACCAAGCACGTGGTGCTTGCTTTAAACCATATAATGCCTTCTTTAACCTGCAAACCTGGTTTTCATGCCCTTTCTGCACAAAGCCACGGGGCTGAAAAACATACACTTCTTCATGCAAGTCACCATTCAGAAATGCTGTTTTAATGTCCAACTGATGTACATTCCAACCATGATGGGCTGCAAGTGCACAAATGCTCCGAACAGTAGTCATACGGCATGTAGGTGCAAAGGTCTCATCAAAATCAATGCCTCTTTCCTATGCATAACCCTTTGCAACAAGCCTAGCCTTATACCTGTCAACTGTACCATGAGGTTTACGCTTCAGCTTGTATACCCATTTAGTGCCAACGGCCTTCTTTCCAGGAGGAAAGTCACATAAAGACCATGTACCATTCTTCATTATAGCATCATATTCAGATTGCATAGCAACCATCCAATTTTCTGAATTTTGTGCTTCATCAAAAGAAACAGGCTCATTCTCATCACAGAGACTAGATGCAGCCATAGCATAGCAATCTGATGCAAAGGAGGCACTATGAGAGCCTGAACGAGTACGATATGATAAAGGTGCATCTAATTTGCTATCACGCAAAGTCTGCACCAGCCATTTTGGCATAGTTTTTGCCTGCTCAATATCAGCTCTCTCATCAACAAGTGCATCATGTAAATCTGCATCAGAAATGGAATGATCTGCATCATCATATGAAACCTGCAAAGGCTGAGAAGTTGCCTCATTAGGACTAGCACTAGCCTGTCCACCTGTAAAAAGAGGCATCAAAGTATCATACATGTCTTTGGAGCTAACAGATGTCTCCTTAGTACATGAAAGCAATGGCTGAATAGCATCTTCCACAAAGACAACATCACAGCTAACCAGAATGTGTTTAGTCTGTGGATGATACAGACGATAGCCTTTACTTTCAGAACTGTACCCAACAAAAATACATTTTACTGCCTTATCATCCAATTTTCTGCGATGTTGTTCAGGCACTAATGCATATGCCAAACAACCAAAAACACGCAGATGAGCAACAGATGGCTTGCGATCATGCCAAGCCTCATATGGAGTGATAGACTGCAACACTTTAGTGGGACACCTGTTCAGTACATATGCTACACACATGATAGCCTCAAGCCAGAAACTATGTGGTAAAGCCTGACTTTTGACCATGCACCTTGCCATCTCCATGAGTGACCTGTTCTTTCGTTCAGCAACTCCATTCTGTTGAGGTGTATACGGCACTGTACACTGGTGTTTTATCCCACGTTCAGCCAGAAATGCATTAAAATCTGAAGACATATATTCCCCCCCTCGATCAGAACGGAGGGTGCCCATTTTACATGCTGACAGATTTTCAGCCAAAACCAAAAACTGTTTGAAGCACATGAACACTTCGGACTTTGCTTTGAGTGGATATACCCATGCATGCCTGGAAAAATCATCAATGAAAGTCACGAAGTAAAAGTAATTTCCAAAAGAGGGTGTCTGCATAGGACCACAGACATCACTATGTACAAGCTGCAATTTCTGCGTAGCCCGAACTGAACCATCTTTTGGAAAGGAAGAACGCTGAATTTTGCCCAAAATATAGCCTTCACAAACATGTTTTCCAGGTGCCTCAAGTTTGGGCAAAGAGGACACCATTTCAGATTTCTGCAGGCGTAACAAACTAGCAAAATTCAGATGACCAAAGCGTGCATGCCAAAGCTTTGCATCTGACATAGCCTGAGAATTATGAACTGCACATGCCGAATCATTCACAGATCTTTCATAGTCTATGAGCTTATACAGCCCACGACATAAAATGCCAGAAGCAATAATCACATCGCCATTTGAGAGATCATGGACTGTACACCTGTCATCAACGAATTTCACAACCAAGCCAATCTTGGCTAATGCACAAACTGATAACAGGTTCTTTTTGATCCCTGGCACAAATAAAGCATCTGACAAAGTGAAAGAACTACCATCAGCAGTAGTCATAATGATCTTACCAACTCCCATAACAGGATAAGAGGAGTTATTGGCGCATGTGACAGTATTCCCTGTAGGGGCAGGCTCGAGTGAAGAGAAGAAACTGTGCTGCGAGGTAATATGTTTGGTCGCCCCACTGTCAAAGTACCAAACATCTGAGTCTACTGCAGACATGCACTGATCATGAGAAGATGGGTCAAAACTGCAGACAGTAGTAAACGCCCATTCTTCTTCCTGCACAAGATTTGTAGACTCTGTTTTTGGTGTAGAAGCCTCTGCAACAACCATTCCAGCCTCTTTCTTCTTTGCCTCTTTAGCAGCCAGTTTTGGACGTTCTTTATGATATGATCATTTCCTTTACAGTACTTGCAAAACAATTTCTGCTTTTGTGATTTCTTCTCATCTTTATCCTGGTTCTTCGATTGTGCAGCATTTGCAGATTTCTGCTTACTAGTAGAAGAGCTCCATTTTCCTTTGCCCTTTTGACTAGCCAGGAAAGCTTGATCTGCAACACGCATAATGGACCTGTGCTGCCTGGACTGATCTTCCTGCAACAGCACAGAGACTAACTCCTCAAATGACAAGGCATTTGGATTGTCTTTCATCATCAACCGAAGAGTAGAAGCAAAACTCTGATATGAATCAGGAAGACCATTCAGAATGGTCTGCACAAGTGAGCTATCTGGTATAACCTCATCAGCAGAAATCAACTGTTCCTTCAAATCTTTGATCTTCGTTAAGAAACTGTCCATAGAATCACCTTCATTCATGTGCTCACTCTCCAACTGTTTTCAGAGGTAAGCAACACGAGCCTCATTCCTAGCCTGGTACAAAGTGGTAAGTGTATCCCAAGCATCCTTTGCTGTTCTGCAAGAGCGAATGTGAGGAATAATGGCACGTTTGATAGAAAAAGCTATAAATGCATGTGCCTGGGCATCTCTGCCATCCCAGCGAATCTGCTCTACAGTAGGTGCAACAAAAACAGCAGCACGAACAGGAATCTGTGGAAGATCATCTTCGACACCATCTTTATCAGCTCCAGCACCTGTATTTGCAGTACCTGTCGTTACAGGTGTAACAGGACGTCTTTCAACACCCTGCACAATGTTCCACAATCCTTTTGCAACCAATACATGTCGCATCATATAAGCCCATAATGGGTAGTTGGTACCATCCAACTTATCCTCAACAACCAACATACGGAATACATCACTGCTTTCTGCCATGGCCGGTGACTAAAATACCTTGATGCAGAAAATTGACTGTATCTCAAAAAGTTGAACGGAACTACCCAGACGAGTTCTGCTAGACCTGTAGCAGACTTTGAGACGCTTAAACTGGCGAACAGAAACTGGTATATACCTTTGGCACAAAAGGACGAAATATCCTGCACAAGCGCTGTGATAGTGCGTTCGGAGGCCGAAACGAGCTCAGATCGCGATTTCGGCATCACACAATGAAGCTGTTTTGATCTCGAAAATACCCTGAGTATGCTCACCAAATTTTGTGCGAATCTGAGACTGCAAATGGAGGAGTGTCGACGACGCCCTAGAAGAAGCGACGACCTGCTCTGATACCAATTGTTGGAGATAGACATCTGCGGAAGCACGCGAACAGCACAAGGAAGAAGAAGAAGCTTGGAGCATAAACACACAATACTGAATGTATTACTAGAGAATGTACAAAGATAAGTAGCCCATTAGGACAATAGACGTATATACAAGCCGGGGGAAAAAAACCTCCTAAAGAGGGAAAAAAGTACCCCAGCGGTCCTAGAGTGTTCACACACATCACTACCTAAATATATCAACAGGTATACAAGCTGAAGTGTAAGCCTGATGGAATAGTTGACATGTATAAAGCTAGGCTTATTGCAAAAGGTTATGCTCAAGAAAGAAGCATTGATTTTGATGAGACCTTTGCACCTAGATGCCAAATGACTATTGTTCATAGCATCTATGGACTTGCATCTCATCATCGTTGGAAGGTACGTGAGTTGGACATTAAAACTGCATTCCTAAATGGTGACTTGTGTGAGGAAGTGTATGTTTTTTAGCTTCGTGGTTTTGTGTAGAAAG
Source organism: Ceratopteris richardii (assembly GCA_020310875.1). NCBI lineage: Eukaryota > Viridiplantae > Streptophyta > Polypodiopsida > Polypodiales > Pteridaceae > Ceratopteris > Ceratopteris richardii. The sequence goes on from CM035444.1 coordinate 80,311,419, forward strand.
GGCATGAAAACAAATTGTGTAGGTTGAAAAAGGCATTATATGGTTTGAAGCAAGCATCATGTGCTTGGTATGAAAAATACATGCCTACTTGAATGCACATGGTTTTGATCATTTTCAAGTGAGAGCACCTTATATGTTAAGCATGCAAATGATGTGCTTCTGATCATTGTTGTCTATGTTGATGACATGCTACTCACTGAACCTAATGAGAAGCATATTTCTGATTTTAATGTTGATTTGCATGTCTCATTTGAGATCTTAGATTTGGAGCTTTTGCATCATTATTTGGGCATTTAGTTTATGCAAGTTGATGGCAGAATAGCTTTGTGTCAGATAAAATACATTGACACACTGCTACAACATTTTGGCCTTGAAGATTGTAAACCTATTGCCACTCCTATGGAAATAGGTTTACAATTGAATCTTCATGATGCTGGAGATGCATTTGATGTTATTCTCTATCAGGAGGTTGTTCGATGCTTGATTTACTTATGCATTACTTGGCTAGATATTCAGTTTTCTATTGCATAGATGAGCATGTTTTTGCATTGCCCAGGTGTCAAGCATTGGCTGATGGTTAAGCGCATCTTTTGCTACTTGAGTGGTACCCGATTACTTAGATTGTTTTATCCCAAAAGCATATCATTGTCGCCATATTTACATGCTTTTTCTGACTTTGATTGAGTTGGTTGCTATGAAACTCGTGTGTCCACTAGTGTCATAGCAAAGCTTTGGGCTTACTTCCTTTTCTAGATTGATTCCACATAGCTTGGCACTTCCTTATACATGAGTGCCAACTCCTTGTTCACCACATCACTCCCAGGGGGATTTAATTGACATATTTGGCTAGTGATGTGTGTGAACATATTAGGACCATCAGGACACTTTTTCCCTCTTTAGAATGTTTTTTCTCCCCAGCTTGAATATACTCCTATAACCCTAATATGTCACTCATCTATACATTCTCTTCAATATTGTGTGTTGTGCTCCAAGCTTCTTCTTTTTCCTTGTGTTACTCCTATGCTTCTGTAGAACTCAAACTCTGACAAGAACACTCTACACAAGTTTTAGAAGTTTTTATGAGCAAAAACTGATTTCTCTTTTAAAGTCTTTGATCTTTGTCAAAAAGTTGTCCATTAATTCTCTCTCTAAATATTTTTGGAGATAAGCAACAGAAGCCTCATTTCTTGCCAAGTTTAATGTTGTAAGCGTATCCCTAGCATCTTTTGCTATCTTGCAGCAATGAATGTGAGGGATAATCGAATGTTTGAGAGATAAAGCTATCAATGCATGTGCATGTGCATGTGCATGTGCATCCTTTCGTCCCAAAAATTTTTATCTATAGTATTTGTAGTGGGATTTTCAACATAAGCAGAAATTGAAGATCATCATCTTCAACACCATCTACATCACCTTCAATCACTGCATTTGCCATTGTAGTATGACATTTTTCAACACCCCAAACAATATTCCATAGACTTTTCTACCAATACATGATGCATCATGTATGTCCACAATCAGTAATTAGTACCATCCAACTTATCCCCAAGAACCAACATAAGGAATACATCATTGATTTTGGCCATCACCAATGACTAGATATCCTAATGCAAATAATTGATTGTATCTCAAAAACTTTAACAGAATTACCCAGTCAAGCTATACTAGACATATAAAAAACTTTGAGCTTCTTGTACTGGTAAACCAAAATCTGTATATATGTTTGGCAAAAAAATTATAAATTTTCCTACATAATCCCTACAATAGTATGCTCAAAGGCCAAAATGAGCTCGAATAGAGATTTTCATGCCACACAACAAGACCATTTTGAACTCCTAATCTTTGCGATTATGCTTACAATTGTTTTTGTGATTATGAGACTCTGATTGGAGGGGTGTTGAGGATGCCTTAGAGAAAGTGAAGATTTTCCCTAATCACAATTGTTGGAGTTTGAGGTCTGCAAAAACACACAAATAGCACAAGGAAGAAGAAGAAGCTTGGAGAACACACAATTATGAATGTATTGCCAAGTGAATGTTCAAAGATAAGTGAAATGCTAGGGTTATAGGGGGCTATATACAAGCCAAGGGAAAAAAACATCCTAAAGAGGAAAAAATGTGCCCTAGAGGTCCTAAGTTTGTTTGCACATATCATTATTGAAATATTCAACAAGAGCTACATCACAACCAGGATATTCTCGTTCATGCCTTCCTAGGAAATCATCTACTTCTCCAAAAAAATTTTAATAAAATATGCAAAACATCTGATATAGGCTCATGACCATTTTCAAATCAAAGAGTCAGAAAGAACATCAAAACATCGTACCTTCAACCTCTCTCTGTACAAAAGAAAATGATTTCCTTTTATAAGGCCCAAACCATCATTTGTTTCCCTTGGCGATCCATCAAGAAATGCCTTGTGCTATCTCGGAGCTTGGCATATCCAATCTATCATGAGATTCCTAAATTCTTGTTCACTTGGTATTATCATATTTCAATGTCTTCCCTCATGATGTTGAACCATAGATTCAATCATTCTCTTACATCAAAATTTCCTTCTATGGTTAGATCGCTCATCTCAACATTAGACATCAATCCATCATCTTTCTTTACATTACATGTAGTCATTGCAAGTACATAGTTTTCTCTAATGTTGAATACTCTTTGAATATCAACAAACCAAAAATATTTATTCCCATCAATCTCCAAATTGTAAAACAATAGTTACACAATTTAACACAAGAGCAATAGCAGAGAAGATAACAGATATAGGTGAATCTCAACAATTTTCTACTAATAGCAAGTACAAAGATGATGGCGTTGTCCACCCGTGTGCTCTCAAGGTAGAGCTTAAATGGTGATCTAGACAACTCTAGATAGGGAGATACAAGGTAGAGGTATGCTGGTTCAATTCGATGTCTCATGCAGTGCAGAAATCATGTATATATAGGATCATGGGTGGCCTTCCATGGACGGTTATACATGGGCCGTAGAGTGTGGGTGGCCACCATCGACATAATTGCCATACACGGCTTAGGCCGGTTGAACTAGCCTAACAAATATAAATGACTTCTGACTTTGATAGGGAATATTCCATGGAATATTCCCTTTATCATTGCCTCGAGGGTGCTACCCCCAAACCCCCACTAGGGGGCCAGCGCTAGGGAGCCCGCTGTCGTAGAGATTTTTCATCTCTACTCTTGCTTCAACTTACGTCAAATCAGAACATTATTTGGCTCAATGATTCACGACGGAGAAAAAGATGGAAGCTTTGTGGTTCGACATAAAAGATACATATGTTTGGCCGTTTACTTTGAAACCAAGAAGAAAGGCATCAAGACGAAGCTTATTTACCATTGAAAATGTTTTCTAAAACATTACAAGTGAACAACAATGTACTTGTGGAGACTGTGGATAATATAACCATCTAACGAAATGAGTAGCATAAAGACCATCAAGAATGATGAGACATATATTCAACCGATAGCTTCGCTTCATTTTATTTTTTTCCGACTCTCTCATTTGTGCATAATCTTTGGTGCTAAGCGATATGTATTTATTTGAAGACTCTATATTTTAATGAAAAGAAGTGGAAAGCTATTTTTCATGTTCAGTTTGGGGTCAAGCATGAAACAGCTAGACAACGATGAGTTGTGCATGGGGAGGAGCAGACTGCAATTTATTTCTTTGTTACTAAGTCGAATGGAACGAGGACTACATTGGTTTGTAGTGATCAAAGCAGGTCATCATTGGCCATCAATATTGATAAAACCTCGTATGGATCCTTTGTCCCTGTTCTAAAGAAAAAGAAGTTTTGTGACACTACGTGTGTGGTTCTTGAAGCATACAACAAGAAATCGATGAGTGGTCACATGGAGTTTTTGTTTTGGGTACATGCACTTGACAAAGGAACGACAGATATCAGAGACACGCGGATCATCTGAGAGGAAGGAGGCTATCCCAAGCGCTGTTCATCAGACAAAGTTGGAAGGTGAGAATGCAGAAGAGGGGTCGGATCTGATAAAAAAGGTGGAACGCATATAAAAAAAAAGAGGAAAGAAGGGAGGCCGGCTGCTTGCGTCGGTGACATGGTGAGGCTACCATCAAGAAAGGAAAGCCCGATTTGAGGAAGAAGGTCTTACCTGCTGTGATCGTACGCCAGAGGAAGCCTTGGAAGAGGGAGGCACAGCACGTATGGAGGGGGCACTTCACATTCGGATCTGACAGAAGGAAAGAGGAGGAGCCGTAGGACAGAGAGAGGGGGATCAGACGCTCCATAATCTCTGTGGAATCTGATGATTGATGATGGATTTAATGGAGCGTGCTGGTGACTGCTGTTCTGATGGATAGGAGAGAGACAATGTGGAGGAGCTCTGGAGAAGGACGATGCGGGAATGGAAAGGACGATGCGGGAATGGAACTGTGTTGGTGAGCAGTTGCGCACAACTCTGAAGACACATTTGCTCCGATTAACCTTCTTGAATGAAGGCAGCAGTTGCGCACAACTCTGAAGACACATTTGTTCCGATTAACCGATGCAAGTTTTGATGATAGACAATAAACAATGAACTGGCAGGAGTTTATCAACGCCGCTGTGTGGTAGTGAGGATGATTGTGTTGATGATAGAGAAAAACTGTGTTGATGATCCGAGTAATGGAACAAAGCGGATCTGCAGCAGCGAGGGAGATCAAATTTTAACGTATATTGACAAAAATTTGATAGACTCTAAAGTTTTGCATATGAAAGAATTGGTTTTGGACTCATTTTTTAACGAAAAATGGAATTAAGTGCTTCATACTAACTCGTATAAGAAGTCCATGTTCTTATATCAACTGTACTTCGATTTCCAAACTTCAACATATGAACTCAAAGAATTCCTTTTTCAATACAATAAAGAATGAATAGTAAAACAACACGTTCAATGAGGAGGCATTGTATGCATACATAATTGTTAGTCCATGATAAAACTTTGATGATTTTTTGACTTACATTCTCTCACGCCAAAACCGCTCCACTCATTCTGAAACAAATTTGCTTTCCATAAAATTCTAACATAGTGAAACTATCATATAGCTATTTTCAACACAAATTAAACTTTGATGAGAGTGTAATTGTTTCATGCTAATAGAAATAATGAATCCCTATTTCAAAGCATGAATGTTTATTCTCTGACTACTTATGATGTAGACTTTGATGATATGTCTATTGGAAATTCATTAAAATCAAATTGTGACACATCAAATGATCTTCAAGAGAGAAGTTCTTGTTGATTACGAATAATTATATATATACTATCTCTACTTCATGAGAAGTTGAAATGTGATTACTTGATTTTTAAATTGAATTTCATATATTTTCATTCGTATGTCGAAAGAAGGGACTTGAAAAGATATTAAGATTTTGCCAAAGCATCTAATCAAATCACCTGCGCCGCTTCAAGCACCCGGCGTGCGCCGTGTTTACCAGCGGTTGGCTTGATCCACCGACCATCGCTTCCGTGCCTACACCGCTGGCCCCCTTCGACCCCCCAATCGAGGCTGCAACCCGCTACTCCGGACCCCACAATTGGCGACCTTGGTAACTCCCTTTCCTTACAATACCTTACATGGTCCAATATGACCTTCATCCAACATGCACGTTGGGATTCCCATCAATTGGGTAGTACACACTTGGCTTCTCCTCATAATGGGGGCCTTACAAAATGTGCATACAATCATGAGGGGTAGACATTGATCATATACTAACACCCCCCCTCAATGTTTACCGATTAAAAATCAAGTAGGTTTCGGTCTTATGCCCATCTATTGAAGATGCTCAGGTTTGAGTCCTATGGCCATCTATTGAAGATGCCTGTTGAGTTGCTCTCTTATATATTCTATCTCTACTTCATGAGAAGTTGAAATGTTATTACTTGATTCTGAAATTGAATTTCATATGTTTTCATTCATATGTCGAAAGAAGGGACTTGAAAAGTTATTAAGATTTTGCCAAAGCATCTAATCAAATCACCTGAGCCGCTTCAAGCACCCGGCGTGCGTCGTGTTTACTAGCGGTTGGCTTGATCCACCGACCATCGCTTTCACGCCTACACCGCTGGCCCCCTTGGACCCCCCAGTCGAGGCTGCTCCCCGCTGCTCCAGACCCCACAATTGGCGACCCTAGTAACTCCCTTTCCTTACAATACCTTACATAGTCCAATATGACCTTCATCCAACATGCAAGTTGGGATTCCCATCAATTGGGTAGTGCACACTTGGCTTCTCCTCATAATGGGGGCCTTACAAAATGTGCATACAATCATGAGGGGTAGACATTGATCATATACTAACACCCTCCTCAATGTTTACTGATTAAAAATCAAGTAGGTTTCGGTCCTATGCCCATCTGTTGAAGATGCTCAAGTTTCGGTCCTATGCCCATCTGTTGAAGATGCCTGTTGAGCTGCTCTCTTATATATACTATCTCTACTTCATGAGAAGTTGAAATGTGTTTACTTGATTTTGAAATTGAATTTCATATATTTTCATTCGTATGTCTAAAGAAGGGACTTGGAAAGATATTAAGATTTTGCCAAAGCATCTAATCAAATCACCTGAGCCCCTTCAAGCACCCGAGGTGCCCCGTGTTTACCAGCGGTTGGCTTGATCCACTGACCGTCGCTTTCGTGCCTACACCACTGGTCCCCTTGGACCCCGCAGTCGGGCTGCTCCCCGCTGCTCCGGAACCCACAATTGGGGACCCTGGTAACTCCCTTTCCTTACAATACCTTACATGGTCCAATATGACCTTCATCCAACATGCAAGTTGGGATTCCCATCAATTGGGTAGTGCACACTTGGCTTCTCCTCATAATGGGGCCTTACAAAATGTGCATACAATCATGAGGGGTAGACATTGATCATATACTAACACCCCCCCTCAATGTTTACCGATTAAAAATCAAGTAGGTTTCGGTCCTATGCCCATCTGTTGAAGATGCTCAGGTGTCGGTCCTATGCCCATCTGTTGAAGATGCCTGTTGAGCTGCTCTCTTATATATACTATCTCTACTTCATGAGAAGTTGAAATGTGATTACTTGATTTTGAAATTGAATTTCATATATTTTCATTCGTATGTCGAAAGAAGGGACTTGAAAACATATTAAGATTTTGCCAAAGCATCTAATGAAATCACCTGAGCCCCTTCAAGCACCCGGCGTGCATCCTGTTTACCAGCGGTTGGCTTGATCCACCGACCGTCGCTTTCGCGCTACACCGCTGGCCCCCTTCGACCCCGCAGTCGGGGTTGCTCCCCACTGCTCCAGACCCCACAATTGGGGACCCTGGTAACTCCCTTTCCTTACAATACCTTACATGGTCCAATATGACCTTCATCCAACATGCAAGTTGGGATTCCCATCAATTGGGTAGTGCATACTTGGCTTCTCCTCATAATGGGGGCCTTACAAAATGTGCATACAATCATGAGGGGTAGACATTGATCATATACTAACACCCCCCCTCAATGTTTGCCGATTAAAAATCAAGTAGGTTTCGGTCCTATGCCCATCTATTGAAGATGCTCAGGTTTCGGTCCTATGCCCATCTGTTGAAGATGCCTGTTGAGCTGCTCTCTTATATATACTATCTCTACTTCATGAGAAGTTGAAATGTGATTACTTGATTTTGAAATTGAATTTCATATATTTTCATTCGTATGTCGAAAGAAGGGACTTGAAAAGATATTAAGATTTTGCCAAAGCATCTAATCAAATCACCTGAGCGGCTTCAAGCACCTGGCGTGCGTTGTGTTTACCAGCGGTTGGCTTGATCCACCGACCGTCGCTTTCGCGCCTACACCGCTGGCCCCCTTGGACCCCCCAGTCGGGGTTGCTCCCCGCTACTCCAGACCCCACAATTGGGGACCCTGGTAACTCCCTTTCCTTACAATACCTTACATGGTCCAATATGACCTTCATCCAACATGCAAGTTGGGATTCCCATCAATTGGGTAGTGCACACTTGGCTTCTCCTCATAATGGGGGCCTTACAAAATGTGCATACAATCATGAGGGGTAGACATTGATCATATACTAACACCCTCCCTCAATGTTTACCGATTAAAAATCAAGTAGGTTTCGGTCCTATGCCCATCTGTTGAAGATGCCTCTTGAGCTGCTCTCTTATATATACTATCTCTACTTCATGAGAAATTGAAATGTGATTTCTTGATTTTGAAATTGAATTTCATATATTTTCATTCGTACGTCGAAAGAAGGGACTTGAAAAGATATTAAGATTTTGCCAAAGCATCTAATCAAATCACCTGAGCTGCTTCAAGCACCCAGTGTGCGCCGTGTTTACCATCGGTTGGCTTGATCCACCGACCGTCGCTTTCGCGCCTACACCACTGGCCCCCTTGGATCCCCCAGTCGGGGTTGCTCCCCACTGCTCCGGACCCCACAATTGGGGACCCTGGTAACTCCCTTTCCTTACAATACCTTACATGGTCCAATATGACCTTCATCCAACATGCAAGTTGGGATTCCCATCAATTGGGTAGTGCACACTTGGCTTCTCCTCATAATGGGGGCCTTACAAAATGTGCATACAATCATGAGGGGTAGACATTGATCATATACTAACACCCCCCCTCAATGTTTACCGATTAAAAATCAAGTAGATTTCGGTCCTATGCCCATCTGTTGAAGATGCCTGTTGAGCTGCTCTCTTATATATAATATCTCTACTTCATGAGAAGTTGAAATGTGATTACTTGATTTTGAAATTGAATTTCATATATTTTCATTCGTATGTCGAAAGAAGGGACTTGAAAAGATATTAAGATTTTGTCAAAGCATCTAATCAAATCACCTAAGCCGCTTCAAGCACCCAGCGTGCGCCGTGTTTACCAGCGGTTGGCTTGATCCATCGACCGTCGCTTTCGCGCCTACACCGCTGGCCCCCTTGGACTCCCCCAGTCGGAGCTGCTCCCCGCTGCTCCGGACCCCACAATTGGGGACCCTGGTAACTCCCTTTCCTTACAATACCTTACATGGTCCAATATGACCTTCATCCAACATGCAAGTTGGGATTCCCATCAATTGGGTAGTGCACACTTGGCTTCTCTTCATAATGGAGGCCTTACAAAATGTGCATACAATCATGAGGGGTAGACATTGATCATATACTAACACCCCCCCTCAATGTTTACCGATTAAAAATCAAGTAGGTTTCGGTCCTATGCCCATCTGTTGAAGATGCCTGTTGAGCTGCTCTTTTCCAAGTGCTTTAGTGAATATGTCAGCACAATTTGCCTCTATTGGGCAATATTCTAGCTCCACAATTTCATCTTCAATTAGCTCACGAATGTAATGGTACTATACTTCTATGTACTTGGTGCAAGCATGAAATACTAGGTTCTTTGCAATAGCCATACAACTTTGATTATCACACTTGAGTACACTCGCCATATTTGATGGAAAGCCTAGATCTACAAGAATTCTCCTTAACCAGACTACCTCACAAGAAGCAAAACAAGTTGCTATGTACTCTGCTTTAGTGGAGGAGAGTGCCAAAGTTGTTTGCTTCCTACTTACCCAAGAAAATATTCATGAACCAAGTGAGAAGAAATATCGAGAAACTGATTTTCTAGAATCACAATCTCCAGCCCAATTTGAATCACAATATCCTTGGAGTGTATCACCTGTGGTATAAAAATACCAAAATCCAAGGTTCCTACAATGTACCTTAGAATTCACATTCTAGCATTCCAGTGACTCTCCTTAGATTTGTTGGAAAACATGCTTAACACTCCAACATCATAGCAAATGTCTGGTCTAGTGTTGCGCAGAAAAATAAGACTTCGAACAAGCTTCCTATACTTCTTAGCATCTACATAAGGCATGTTATCATCCATAGATAGCTTATGATTTACCTCCATAGGTGTGCTAGTTGATTTGCAGTCCATCATTCCAAATGCCTTGAGAATTTCTTTGGCATATTTTTGTTGTGAGATGAAAATGCCATCCTTCCTTTGCCATACTTCAATTCCCAGACAAAAATGGAGTAGTCCTAAGTCTGTCATTTCAAACTCAGTTCCCAAGCTGATCCAAGTTTGATTAATGGGTTCCTGATGATCTCCTATAATGATCAAATCATCTACATATAGAATGACAACAACTAGCTTGCTATCCCTTTTCGTTACATACAAGTTAGCATCAAAAGTACTTCTTTCAAAACCCATATTTTTGAAAGAATTATATATCCATTGGTACCAAGCCCGTGGAGCTTGCTTAAGTCCATGCAAAGCTTTCTTCAACCTGCAAACTTTATTTTCTGAATTGGGCACCTCAAAATCTGGTGGTTGAGATACATATACCTCCTCCTTGAGGTGACCATTCAAAAATGCAAATTTAACATCCATCTAGAAAATAGACCAAGCCTTTTGTACAGCTATTGCAAGTACCGTCCAAATAGTTGTCATGCGTGCTGTTGGTGCAAAAGTTTCTTGAACATCAAATCCTTCGATCTGTGAAAAACCTTGTGCAACTAATCTTGCCTTATACTTTTCTAATGTTCCATCTGCTTTATACTTATCTTTGCAAATCCATTTAGTACCTATTACCTTCTTCTTTGTCGGCAAGTCGACTAGATCCCATGTATCATATTTTAGTATACTATCATACTCATGCTGCATTGCCGCTCTCCAACCTGGATTATCAAGGGCTTCTTCAATGGTGGTAGGTTCCTTTACCGAGCCCATGATATCTGCCATTAGAGCCATGTCAACAATGTGTTCTGAGGCTCTTCTTTGCTCGTCTATTCTCTTTGATCTTCATAATCCATTCAAGGATGATTCTGGTACATCGACATGTGGATTGTGATCATCAAAGAGCTGTTGTACCAACTTCGGTAGTGGCTTACGCTGTGTAGCTACAACTGGTTGGCTTTTTATTGAGGAAATTTCTCCATCAGATGGTTCCTCCTCCTCAACTTGAACCTGTCTTTTGATAGGCACAAGGTGAGATATTTCTCCATTTGATGAGATAGTAGATTTACCTTTATCTTCTACTAAGTGTGGTCATTCATCAAACACCACATCTCGGTTGAAAAAAATCTTCCTTGCCTCAGGATCCCACAACCTGTATGCTTTAGACTCTTCACTATATCCTAGGAAGACACACTTTTTGCTTTTTGAATCCAACTTTGATCTTGTTGAATCAGGAATATGTGCATAAGAGAAACAACCAAAAATTTTGAAATGCAAAACTAAAGGCTTTTTACCAAAATATGCTTCTTGAGGAGTCATCCCCTTTTGTGCTTTTGCATTGAGGATGTAGACTTTTGTATTGTCCGCTTCTGCCCAGAATGAATCAGGCATGTCTTGAGCCTTTAACATACAACAAGCCATTTCAACTATTGTCCTGTTCCTACGCTCAACAACGCCATTTTGTTGAGGTGTATGAGCTGTGGTAAGTTGCCTTTTCACACCATGCTCCTTACAGTAATTATTGAATTATATTGACAAGAATTCACCTCCTCTATCTGTTCTAAATTTCTTCAGTTTTCTTCCTTATTCATTTTCCACATACCTATGCCACGTTTTAAATTTTTCAAAAGCATCAACTATCTCTCGAATGAAATAAACCCACATCTTTCTACTATAATCGTCGACTAATAGCAAAAAGTAGGGTACATGGAAATGATCTCTGAACCTCGAGATACACGTGGGCTTTTCATGTCCTCTTTCATAGCTTTTGTTGGAGCCAAGGATTTGAATTTGAGCTGAAATCTCCACATAAAAGTAATCCTAAAGTATAGGATTGATTCTCTATTGATTCAACTACCAAAAGATGCAAGATTATATGCTTCCTAACTCCTCATGGGTTTAAAAGTAATCCTAAAGTATAGGATTGATTCTCTATTGATTCAACTACCAAAAGATTCAAGATTATATGATTCCTAACCTTTTACCATGGGTAATTATAATCCAAAGTTACAAGAGGTTGTACATATGAAGCCTTCCAAATGTAATATCAATACATCAAGCTAATGTGAAGTGATCAAGTGTGTAGGCTTGGGCTTGATTGCACCAATAGCTCCCTCTCAATCCTAACATGCTTGATCTTCTTTGCTCCTTGATATCTTGTATCCCAATCATCAATTTGAACATGTTCATCTTTGTTCCATCCAATGCTTTTGTGAGTAAATCTGCACATTGCAAATGAGTTGATACATAGGATTATTGGATATCCTTGCTTAGCAATTTCTCCCTAACATAATGATAGTGAACTTCAATGTGCTTAGTCCTAGCATGGTACACACGATTATCAACAAAATGAAGTGAACTAGTGTTATCTCGAAAGATAATTGGAGTGTAGGAATGTATCTCCAAATCTGCATATAATTGCTTAAGCCAATAGCGTCTTGAGTTGCATTAGCCAAACCTCTATATTCTTTTTTTGTGGAAGATAAGGCCACAGTTGGTTACTTCTTGGATGACCATGATATGAGTTTTGAACGTGCAAAAGATAGCTACCTTGAAGTGCTCCTCCTATCATCCTTGGAGCCAGCCCAATCTGCATCAGAATATAACTTTATATCTATGTCAAAAGTAAAGGGATAGAACAATCCTTCATTGATTATTCCCTTAAGATATTTAAGCACCCTCTTTGTATCTTCCATGTGTGACTTCCTTGGTACATGCGGGAATTGACTCAATGTACTCACAACATATGCAATATCCACTCTTGTCAAAGTAGCATAATTAAGACTACCCACAATTTCTTGATAGCTTTTAACATCTTCAAGTAGTTCACCTTCATGTGAACTTAGCTTATGGTTGATCTCCATAGGAATACGTGCTACCTTAGTGTTTTCCATCTTAAACTTTACCAACATATCATGTATGTACTTCCTTTGTGTGATGAATATGCCTGAATCTGTATACACAAGTTCTAAGCCAAGGAAATAGGTTAACAGTCCTAGATCACCGATTTTGAATTCCTTCATCAATTGAGCCTTGATGTGCTTGATACCTTCTGAATCATTACTTGTAATAATGATATCAACTACATAGACACACAAGTAGATGACCTCAGATTTATTCTTCTTAACAAATATAACTAGCCTTTGGCTCCAAGCTCTAGGAGCTTGCTTGAGACCATTGAATGCTTTTCTAAGCTTGCATACATACCCTACTTTTTCTTCATCTTCATAACTTGGTGGTTGTGTCATATACTCTTCCTCTGATATCCAACCATTCAAAAAACCATTCTTGACACCTAACTGATATAAATTCCAATTTTTTGGGTGCAGCAAGACTTACCAATACCCTGATTGTTGGCCTCTTTACCACAGGTGAAAATGTTTCTTCATAGTCTACTCCCTATGTTTGGGCAAATCCCTTTGCCACTAGTCTTGCCTTGTACCTGTTTATAGAACCATCAGAGTTCTTTTTAACTTTGTATATCCACCTTGAACCAATTACCTTCATATCTGGTTTCTTGGGAACTAAATCCCAAGTGTGATTTTGCTGCAATCCTTCCACTTCCTCTTGCATGGCTTCTCTCCACTCTTTTTTCTTCTTAGCCTCTTCAAATGAAGATTGCTCCTTTGCCATTGAATCTTTTGTGATGTACACAGAGTGCTTTGTGACTAACGATGTATCATATCCATACCTTATAGGTTTCTTACTTTCTCTTTGTGATCTCCTTAAGGCTTGATTGGAACACTTGGGTAGATCCTCTAATTGTTTGTATTCGCACTTGCCGCTTGACTTCCAAGCTTTGAAATCAATATGCTCCTCATCTTCTAAGTTGATGTCCTATGCTTGGTGTTGATCTTCTTGAGTTAGGGTTGGAAAATCATTTTCCAAATCATATGGTAATGGGACTTTCCTACAATCATCTTCAAGCCAAGAATTATTCTCATCAAAGACTACATCCCTACTAACTATGAAGGCCTTGTTAGTGGGATTATAAAGTCTATATCCCTTTTCATTCTGATCATAACCAATAAATATACATTTCTCTGCCTTAGGGTCAAGTTTCCCTCTTATTTGTGATGGGATGTGTGCATAGGCAATGCCCCCAAATATTTTGCAATGATCCAATGATGGTCTTCTATCATTCCATGCTTCATATGGTGTGATACCATCCAATGACTTGGATAGAATCCAGTTGACCAAATAAGCAATTGTAGATATAGCCTCTACCCATAAATAATTAGGTAATTTTTTCTCATTTAGCATAGACCTAGCTGTTTCAACAAATAACATGTTCCTTCTCTCTACCATTCCATTCAATTCAGGAGTATACCTAGTTGTTACTTCCTCTTTATGCCTCTGTCATGTAGAAATATATCAAACTCATGTGAAAAGTACTCATCACCTCCATCAAAACTGATTCTCTTCAAGATCCTTCTTGTTTGGTTTTCAACTAGTGCCAAATACTTCTTAAAACATGTGTATATCTCATCCTTATGCTTCATGAAATAGAGAATTGTCCACCTACTGTAATCATCAATAAAAGAGATAGTAGCTTGAACCTAAGATGGATGGATCTTTGTAAGGACCCCACACATCAGTGTGCACAAGCTCCAAATAATCTTCATGGATTTATCCTTTCCTGTTAAATGGTTGCATATGAGCTTTGCCAAATTGGCAAGCTCCACATTTGTAAATCATGTGTTGCTTGGTCACATTGGGAATGCCAAGCACAATTTGATCCCTGTGAATTTGCTTCCTCTCTCCTATGTGCCCTAGCCTCTTGTGCCATATTTCCAATTCAGGTAGGGTTTGGTCTCTATAACTGAATAGTGCTATGTTCCTTGTGTCTTCAATTTCAAAAGTAAACAATCTGCCTGACTTTTCATCTTTGGGAATCCTTTTGAATCCTTGTTGGGGGTCTTCCACATATGCTTCATGCTTAGTGAACCTGACCTGTAGACCTTTCTCTACAATCTGCCCAACACTAATTAGATTTTTGGTTATAGTAGGCTCATACATAACTTTGCTCAAAAGGTTCATACTACCATCAGATGTCTTGAGATTTCCAATTTTCTTGACTGAATGTTTAGTGTCATCACCTATTTGTACCTCATGCTCCCCCTTGGGTTCATCAAGATCAGAATACTGCTACATTTCTTGCCACATGATTTGAACAACTTGAGTCAATGTAGAAAATATGCTCATCATCTTTAACTTGCTTGGATGTCATGTTCATGATGAGCAGAGAGTCTTCTTGATCTCCAGTATAGTTTTTGGAGTCCCTTCTTCCTCTAAAGTCTGCTTGATAGTTTTTATTGTTGTAGTCTTGATTATATTGTGGTTGTAGTTGCCTCCACCATTGTTGTATCTGCCTCTAGCTTGTCCATAGC
Source organism: Ceratopteris richardii (assembly GCA_020310875.1). Taxonomy (NCBI): domain Eukaryota; kingdom Viridiplantae; phylum Streptophyta; class Polypodiopsida; order Polypodiales; family Pteridaceae; genus Ceratopteris; species Ceratopteris richardii. Next base: position 80,326,779 of record CM035444.1, read on the forward strand.
TTCCTCTATGGAAACCTCTTCCCCTTTGGTTCCTTGTATTTTTTGTAGTATTCTTCTGTAGTGTGGTTACTTAGACCACATATGTTGCATGGTGAATTGTTGTAGGGTCTCCACCTACCTTGCTTACCTCCTTTGCCCCTACCTTTAGCACCTCTTCCTCTTCTTGCATAATTAGCTTGAGAGGTACTAGCCTCTTCATCCTATTTCTTACTTTTACCTTTGTCCTTAGCTTTATTCTTATCTGTATAAAGGGCACAATATTGGCTACCTCTTGAGTTGTCACCCTTTCTGTTGAGCTTTGCCTCATGGGTGAAGAGTTGTCCCATCAAGGTGTTTAGGTTAGGTATTTGCATATCCATGTTTAGGACTCCCACTTGTCATCAGCCTTAATTCCATGTAGAGAAACAGCACCCTTAAAGCTCTCAGACTTACAACATAAAGGATTAGCAGAAACTCTACTTCGACTCTTTTTGCAAGTTGAGAGATCATTACCAAATAATAATCAAATAGCATTATAATTCTTCATTGATGTATAGATTGAGATGATCGTCTGAAGAATGCAAGTATTGGTTTGGGTCGTCCTCAAAATCAAGCAGAATTTTGTAATGAAGGAAACGAAGGCCCTGTTCCTTGAAAGCAGCCCTATATTTTGCTACTTGAAGACCATTATCTTATACATGATTTGTCGTCACAAGGAGCAGAATTATACGATGAAGAATTAACAATTCCTACATTACGAAGAACAATAGATGATCAACAAAAGAAGACTAATGATCTAGAAAACCAAATGAAAAATTTACAAATTTCTATGGATGCATATGAGAGTAAATATGGAAGACTCTCAGAGGCATCATCATCTTTTGATCGGTTTACTATCGATGAGTTATTGAATCAAGAGACACTAAATAGGCAAGCTTTTTTTGTAATCAAAGACATGACTACTATAAAACCATTGATTTTGCAATTGAATATAATCATAGTATTCATAGTACATCATTTTCTTCATTTTGAATATCATCATCTATGATAGGTACTGTTGAGCCCATAAAAGTCATATTGGTCAAAGCCAACTATAGTCAAAGTCAACAGTAGTCAAAGTCAAAAGATCAAAGTCAAATTGGTCAACATGTTCAAGAACAAAGGTCAACATGGTAGAAGTCAAAGTGTTCAAAGTCGGGTGTCAAGGTGCACAGGTAGTGCATAATTAATTGTTCACAAAAGGTAAAATTGAAGAAAGTTGGTTGCAAGTTGCAGAGGTGTTGCAGAGGTATTTCTGTAATTTCTCTAAGGATCAAAGTGTTTTAAAGTGTTTTAGAAGGTTCAGGTGAACCCTCTCTTAGGTGCACATTTGAGGAAGTAAAAGGCAGAATGTGAATGTATGTGAAGCGGCAACGTACACAGAAGTGAAAGTATGGCCCCCTAATTAAAATTTTTGTTTTACTCTAAAGTCACTACACGACAAAACAGGGATTCCTTGGCTGCCCACTTTTAGAGACAATCTTGGGACATCAAAGTGAGCACCAAGATACCCTAGCAGTTAGGAGTGTACGTGAATCGACACTCAAATCAAGGCAACATATTGGACACAAGGAGGAGCCCTACCACCAGCTAATGTGATGGTGGCTTCACCTAATCAAGGTAACAATTACAACCCTGGACATAGGGATAACTTTCGAAATGGGTGAAGGAGGCCAATTATTTGTTTCAGATGTGGAGAATGTGGACATTACCAAAGTAGGTGCACTCTAACAGATAATGCCCCTCCTTGTAGGAACTGCCTAGAGGCCAGAGACCACTATACTAATTATTGTCCTAAGAACCAAGCATCTTCATATGGACCCCACATTCAAATGATTTCTGTGCCTAAAGAAGAAATGGTAGATCAAGTCAATGTGACATCACCATCTACCAGGGTGGTGCAGTTAGAAGAAATTGAATCTTTTACAGTGCAAACAAGAAGCAAGGGGAAAGCTCAAGTAGAAATAGTTCAAGGATTAATGGATTGAACAAAGACAAAGAGACATCTGAAGACAAAGGCACCACATGTGCAGATACAAGGCAAAAAGAAAATCTCATATGTACATGTGATGCCATTGGACATGCATTCAATAGGGCTCATGAGGAGTTTGATAAGTCAATTGGAGCCCATGCTCTTAAGGAATCAGAAGCTTCCAGACTACTCAAGTCCATGAAAAAGGAGGTCAGTATTTTTTATTTAATAAAGGTGGATGGGAAATTCAGGTCCGAACTCTTGCAGATAATTGATGAGGCTTCCACAACAAGTTTAATGGCAAAGGCTGCTGTTATGCATAAAGATAAAATTGTAGGCACCCCTCACAGATTATAAGAGCCCTGGACTAAAAGTCTCTATCAAAAGTCATGAGTTCCAAGGAGCCATTGTAGATGGTGGTTCTGGCATTAACTTGATGCCTGAACATACCATGAAAAAGGTCTACACCCTTCAAGACCTGCCAACCTCATTGTAACACTAGCCGACCAAAGCATACTAAGACCTATGGTAGTGGTCCTTGGATTCTTAGTCAAGATACAAGGTACCATCTTTAACTTGGATTTTGTTGTTTTAAGGCTGCCACAGGTACAAGGAAGTTTCCCTCTATTAATTGGGAGACCTTGGTTAAGGCATGCCAATGTACTACATGACTAGGGTAAGGACACAATGTGGGTAAAGCAAGAGGGGAAAGAATTACAACATATATTTTTAGAAGAAGGTCCAGACAACCAAAGACATACCATCATGTTGCAGATAATTAGTATTTGTATGGAAGAAGAATTGTTGGATAACCCAAAAGTAGATCTATTTGAAGAAGCAAATTTATGTGAAGAGGAAAACATGTTGGCTTGGCTTCATGCAAAAAACCGGTCTTCTTACTATGGAATTTTTCCAAACTCAAGTAGAGAGGAAGCATATGAAGAAAAAGAGGACATCATTCAGGTTACTGTATCGAGTGAGACGATCTCAATCAAAGGCCATAGAAGAGAAAAGAAAAGAAAAGCCCTTAAGTGCAGCAGTGACGAAGCTACTCCAAATCCTATATCAAGGGCTAGTTTGTTATGGATACTGGTATGGATATCATCTATTATGTCAATTTTTATGATAGTAAGTGCAAGGCTTTACAAGAATGTGGAAGGGGTACCTGCAAGTCTTTGGAAACAGAGGGTTCCATTTGATGAAGAAGCTGGAATAGTAATAATGAAATTTTGCAGATTAAGTTATAAATTAGGTGAAACAAAGATATAAAAGATGCAGTGTGGAGGAGATAATATTCTAATGAAGGATTTAGGGTACCCCTATCAGATGGTCAGTATGCCCAAAAAGAAGACAAAACAAATGAAGTGCAGTACAATTGGAGATTATGGAGAGTTTCTATTAGTCATGAGATCATGGTTCAAGGCCTATCATCAAAACAACTGAAGATTCATGAATCACTTGGAACTTGCAAAATCTGTCCAGGTTGTACATAGCCTTGTCATCCCATTTTTGCTCAAGTTTTAGTAGGCTTTTTCCATTTTCATGCTTGTTCCTTGATCTTTTATGCACCTTAGAAGCCATTTCCCAACCTTTTATATAAGAAAAAAAAAAGGAAATTTTAGGGAATTTTTCAAAATTTTTAAAGCATTTTTAGAATTTTTTCTATCACTTTTTCATCTTTTTCAATGCTTTTTCTTAATTAGATGGACATATAAAGGAAGATCTTTGTGGTTTTGAGTGAAAAAATGGCTTAGAAATGCTGGGAAATGTTTTGGGAATTTTTCCTGAATTTTTTACTTTTTTTTTGGATTTTCTTAGCATTTTTTATTTTCAAGGTATTTTTTTCCAAAAAAAAACCCTAGAGACTAAATTTATATTTTTCAAACAAACAAAAAAAACACACATACCCCCCCTCTCTCTCTCTCTCTCTCTCTCTCTCTCTCTCTCTCTCTCTCTCTCTCTCTCTCTCTCTCTCTCTCTCTCTCTCTCTCTCTCTCTCTCTCTCTCTCTCTCTCTCTCTCTCTCTCTCCCTCCCCCTGCCCCCCCCGATCCCATTTTTTTCTTTTTTTAAATTTTTTTTATTTTTTTTTTATTTTATTTTATTTATTTATTTATTTTAATTTTCTTTTATTTTATTTTATTTTTATTTTTTATTTCAGATTTTCCCACCATGTGCATTCGGAAAAAAAAGAGGAGGAAATATTTTAATTTTTTTCATTATAAATAATTAAAAATATATTTCTTTTTATTTTTTATGGTCCAAAGCTTTTGGCTCTAGATTGCACCTTGGATCCTTTTTTCAAACTTGTGGTCATTTTCATTTATTTTGGCACCTCTAGACTCTTTTTTTTCCTTAATTTTTTCAAAATCCCACCTTTTCTCTGACTTTTGGTCAAAACCCACATGTTTTGAGCACATTTCTCATGTGCTTTTAATTCCACACATGGTCCACATGGTCTATTCTCACTTTATTTTAATATCTGTTTCATACTTTCCCATATGCACCCTCTGTAGCTTTCTTGTTTTATCTTTTCGGCCCTCTCCAGACCCATGTCCTACTCCCTCACCCTCCCTTTACCCTTTTGCCCAGACCCATCCTTACCCTCTCTGCCTACCCATCTTAGCCCACTTAGCCCTCTCATCCCCTTCCTTCCTACCCTCCCTTTGCCCTCCTTTGCTTTTCCATGCAAAATTTACACTTTTGGTTCTTCTTTGGTATCTATTCTCTACTTCTTCTGGTGGACTTGGTTGCTTCTCAAATGTCCTTTTGAAGATTTTGCAGCACATGAATCATGGTGTCATCTCTGCTCTAGGTTTTGGTTATAGCTCTCCAGGACGGAGAGCCCATTAGGTGGTGGGCAAGTGTTGAGCCCATAAAAGTCATATTGGTCAAAGTAAACTATAGTCAAAGTCAAACCATTCAAAGTCAACATGTTCAAGAACAAAGGTCAACATGGGTGAAGTCAAAGGTTCAAAGTCGGGTGTCAAGGTGCACAGGTAGTGCACAATTAATTGTTCAAAAAGGGTAAAATTGAAGAAAGTTAGTTGCAGGTTGCAGAGGTATTTCTGTAATTTCTCTAAGGATCAAAGTGTTTTAAAGTGTTTTAGAAGGTTCAGGTGAACCCTCTCTTAGGTGCACAAAGGCAAAATGTGGAGGTATGTGAAACGACAGCGTACGCAAAAGTGAAAGTATGGCCCCCTAATTAAAATTTTTGTTTTACTCTAAAGTCACTATAGGACAAAACAAGGATTCGTTGGATGCCCACTTTTGGAGACAATCTTGGGACATCAAAATGAGCACTAAGATACTCTAACAATTAGGAGCGTATGTGAATCGACACTCAAATCAACGCAAGGCATTATTCTTGGAAGACGAAGCAAGGTGAGTATAGTCTAGACTAAGCAAGAGAGAGAAGTGCAAGAGATACATAGTGTGCGACACAGAGAAGTGAAGTGCAAGGTGTGCATGAAGAGTGACTAAGAAGTGTGCAAAGAAGTGCTAAGCTATTCAACCAATGATCCCAAGGTCTTATTGAAGCTGTGTGCATGTCAACGGAAGGTGTCCATCCCCTCCCCTTATTGGAAGCTTGAGTGCAAGGTGTGCACAAGTGCAAGCTTGGAGAAGGTGGAGGTCTGGCGCAGAGAAGGCTGGCAGCAAGAAGAACCTTGGGTATTTTGTACTTTGTGATTGTGCACTCTGTGGAATTTTGCACAGAAATCATTGGTTGTATTGTGCATCACCATTGTATTTGTCTTCTTATAATCAATCAAGAGAGGCTTCCAGTGTCTGTATTTTTCTTATCTTTCCCTTTTCTCCTACAAACACTCAAATCCCTCTCTACATAAGAATCCCCCAACATGTACCATGTCATCTATTTCTTATGTTGTTGTGCTACTGTAGAAGCTATCTTGGTAAGAGCATGTAACAAATGCATATTATAAAACACATATACCAAATCATTAGCAGGTGATACACTTAAGCGATTTCTTTGTTTTGAATGAAGAAAATCATACGCACTCCAATTACGAACACAACTACCACTTGAAGCTGCTACAGAAAGCACTCTCATAGCTATATGTTGCAACTGCACTACTTCACCTCCATACTCTTTCCACCAAATAGGAGGTGGATGCTTTTGAATTGCTTCAATGTGCCATAGATCTCCAAAAGATCCTTCTCAATTTACATATGCTACTCTTTGGTGGAATGCATCTCGACCATCTCTACGTGGAAGTAATAACTAACATGTGGTTTTGAAGTTTTCCATGACTTCTTTGTTTGATGCTTGACCATTGAGTTGAAATGTTGGATCCAAAAGGAATGGTGTTCCATGCAAATGAGTATGCATTTGCGTCCATCTCTTCTCTGCTAAGTCAATCTGTGTTTTCTCTCGTAATGAAAATTGATTAAAGTCTTTTACTTATCGAATAGTTTCTGACATAATCCAACAAACTTTTCCAATCACAAATCTATCAGTATCAACCATTCATAAAAGTTCCATAAAAGGTTTGGTGATACCAACAATTTTTTCAAGATTATGCCAAACATTTTGTGATTGTATTAGACACATACACTTGGATGTTGCAACTCGATAAGAAGGATACTTCTCTAGGCATACCTCCCATCTTCGATCAGCAATCATTTCTACAAGAGTTGGCTTAACTTCCAATAATCCACTGAGCACAATGTAGGCAGTTGCAAATCGTGTGGCATAAAAAATCTGAAGTGCTTTATTGGGAGATTTTGATCGAAAGAGCAAATATGAAAATTGATGCTCTCTAATAAGTTTGACCACATGATTTTCATCTAATAAGCTTTGTTTTATGAAAGATAATCTAACTATACCTTTCAATAATAAATTTAATGTATGAGCTCCACATGGAACCCAAGTAATGCCTTCATACTTGTTTTGAATTGTAATTCCAACACTTCAAAAATTAGAGGCATTATCCGTTACTATCGCAATCACATTCTTCGAACCACCCACACGTGATAAATCATGTTCATATACCTTTACAAGAAAATCTGAACTTTTCTCTTTAAGAGAAGTATCAACAACTTCTAAAAACATGTTTCCTTTTGGACAAATAACCATGACATTAGTCAATGGTTTCTTTTGACAACTTGTCCATCCATCCAATGCTATTGTGCATCCATACATGGGTACATAATCAAGTATTGTTGGCTTAAAATAGCTTCAATACTTTTTTTCACTTTATCTACATACTCTGTTCGCATTTTGTTAAAATCTGGCATGGTGAAACCTTTTCATGTAGTTGACATCAAAGCATATTTGAAAATGGGATTACAAATAACATTGAAAGGAAACCCACATGCTAAGGATGCTTGAGTCCATTTAAGATGAATCTCGAGACAATCTTGCTTTTCAAAAGCTACATGTATAGTATTTTGTGATTTATTAGGAACAAAGCATGGTGACAGAGTATTAGATCCACCATTTTTACTACATTCACCAACTCCACTCTTTTCTGATGCAGTTGGAGAAAATGGAGTACATGTATCTTGGTTATTCTCAAAAACAGTTGAGAGACTTGAGTAGAAATATTCTTATGATCTTCTATTGTCATCCATGCATCTACTCGCTCTTGCTCTACACTTGGGCTACTTTGAAAGTGCTATGAACTACTCATGCTTTTGAATCTTTTTGATACGATAGACTTTAATTCTCAATCATACACACATATACAATTACACATACTATTGTGAAGTAAAAATCATTGTTGAGTTAAACAATCACAATAGGTTTTAATTCTCAATCATATGCACATATACGTTTACACATACATATACTTACACATGGGTATAATAAGAACTCATACAACAATAACAATTACCAAGGTGGATACAAAGGAAGGAGAGACTATAACAACTATATAGATGATCAAGATAAATAAGACTCACTTCATCTCATGAACATGACTATGAAGGAAGGTAAAGCAAAAGAACATGTGTTTTATATAGATAGACTCGGGATGCTCAAATCATGTTGCAGTCAATGTAGCTCTACTCTTAGATTTGGAAGACCCAACGAATAGGCATGAAGTCCAAACTAGAGATGAGACAAGGTATGATAGGTAATGTGAAGACTCTAGATGGTAAGATGAACTTTCTAAGAAGCGTATTCTATGTACCAACTATTACCAAGAACCTCATTAGTGTAGGTCAAACTTTTGAGAAGAGATTGTAGGTTAGATTCACCAAGCATGGAGCATTTTTTGAAGACCTACATCAGGGATTCAAGAAGATAGCAAGAGGAGAAAAATTAGGTATATTTTTCACCTCTAAGCTCCAAAACACCAAGAACATTGCATTGTTCAACCATGGCACCCAAACTCTATCAAAGTTAGAGATTTGGCACAAGAGATAAGCTCACATAGGAAAAAGAGCTCTCAAATGAATCAATAGGGATCAGATTGTACTTGGTCTACGAAACATATAAAATAAAGGCATGCTTATAACATTCAAAATGAAAAATTCAAAGGTTGACAATACTCGTATGTAGATGACTTTGAAGTTAAGTGCTCATGACGGTGAGCAAATTGAATATGTAACTAGCTATTAGAGTCTAGTTGGTAGTTTGAATTATGCCACATTAACCATGGTAGACATGGAGTAAGTGTCTTAAGCCAGTTCATGCATACCCCAAGGAAACCTCACATGGAAGCATCCAAAAGAATCCTCAAATACCTAAAGGGAACAATGAATGAAGGTCTCTATTATCCTTATACCTCTGATATAGACATCAAGCTATTCTTTGATGTAGATTGAGTAGGCTATAAAGATGATAGAAGTACATCTCGATACCTCAACTTTGTCGATAAAAAGTTGATATCTTGGTCTTGAAAAAAGCAACCAACTATAACACTCTCATCAACTGAGGTTGGATATAGAGGAATTGCAAATTCTACTCTGGAAGCAATGTGGACTAAGACCCTATACTCTGATTTAGGTCTTTAAACTTCTACTCCTCATATCTTTGGGGGTATCATTAGTTCATTACATCTTGTTGGTAACCCACTTTATCATGCAAGGAGTAAACACATATAAGTGCATTATCATTATGTCAAGGAAAATATTACAAGTAAGGAAATTCAATTATCATATGTGTCAACACATCAACAATGCACAGATATGATGACAAAGGCATTGGATGGAATCAAGCTAAACATGTTCAAATCAATGATTGGATTGCAAGAGATTCTGAAGGATTGAAGATTGAAGATTCTTAAGCTTGAGGGGGAGCTGTTGGTGCAAATACCAAACGTAAAAGCTTAGCCTTTGGACTATGGACTACTCTCATAAGTCATTCCATTTGAATATGGTTATGAGAACACATGGTTGTAAAACTTCCAAGAGTAAATCTTGTACTTACCTTGGTCATTTGTAAAAGCTAAGAGTAGAAGAGGAATCTTGGATATTGAGGAAGCCAAAATTCATGACTTTTTTGGTTGAGAATCTAACTTATATCATCCAAAAAGTATAGGATCACTTTTAAGTTAATGACTCACAAAATTCAAATTAAAAATCTTGTATAAATACACCCTCATCTTGGTCACAAGGTATGTCACCTATTCTTGAGAGATTGAGCTTCATCTTTGAGCATACATTGCACTCACTTCATGAAGGAGTAGTCCTATACAATTTTCTTGTATCATTTATGCAATATCAATACACATTATGATTCATACAACTTGATTACTTACTCTCAATGTGCTACTACAGTACCTTGAGGTACATAATGAACTTGTTTATCTATTTCTTTGTGTGTGAGTATGAAATTACTATAAGTTCACTTCTATAAGTTACATCGGAGGTTCTTTTATCTCCATATCAAGTTTAATATTCATTGAATCAATATATCTTAAGATATGAATGATAGAAGTTTATGGTGTTTGCACTTCATCTTGCTCTTAAAACGTAAGGGTGACCGCCAGACTTTCTAAATTCATTTCTCTCTTTATGGTTCAACCAAAATCATTAGATTACTTGCTTTCGTTAGCTATACACTTCAATTAGATGTTTGCAAAAGCTCTCTGGTCAATTCGTACTAGGTTGTGAGCTCTGAGCATTTTTCTATGACCTTCACTTCCCAAAATAGAAGGTTTCTTCAGATCTTGAGAAGTGCAAATCATTAGTTTTGGTGAGAAAATTTGCTAATGATGTTAGAAAGTACTTGATGACTCTTTATGAATATTTGGGAAGCTAAGCAAGTATATTAATTGAAGTCATAGTGGCTAGTGTAGATCAAGTTTGTTGCTACACCACCTCATCTCTGCACATATCCCATCACCTCTTCACACTAAACACATTCTAGTTAGCCATGATGTTGTTTTTGTGGAAGATGCTATTCAACCTTTACTTTCATGTACCAAGGAGACATTGATCAACTCAAATAATGTGTATGATACTTTGTTGCCTCTTCTTATAGGTGGATAGTCAAATCTTTCTCTTAGCAAGGCAGTTTCTCAACCCTTATATGTTTCAAATGATAATGTGGATCATTCTATTTTTTATGTAGATTCACATGATGCACTTATTGATGAAAAAGCTGACATACAAAATGCAAAAACTATGCCTAAATGGTTGGTGTAGACTTTAAAAGATAACATATTTGATTCACCTTTGTCATATCATACTTGTTAAAGCTTTAATAATGCTTCTTTTGCATCAAATTTTTATGCTATGACTATCTCTAGTATTTGTAATGAGAATGAACATGTTTCTTTTTGATGAAGCACAAAATTCAAAAAACTAGATGGCTGTGATGCAATTAGAATATGATGCTATTATGAAGAATCCTGCTTGGTCTTTATGTGATTTGTTGTCGATCACAAAGGCCATTGGCACAAAAAGGGTATACAAGTTGAAATATAAACTGAATGGAACCAGTGATAGGTATAAGGCTAGGCTTGTTTCCGAAGGTTATGCTCAAAAGAAGGGAATTGATTTTGATGAGACCTTTGCTCCCATTTGCCAAATCATTACCATTTGATGCATCTGTGCGCTATAGTTCATTATGGTTACAATGTAGACCACTTGGATATTAAAGCTACTTTTTTGAATGGTGATTTACATGAAGAAGTGTATGTATTTTGGCCCTCTGGTTTTGTGCAAAAAGGGCACAAAAAAAAACTTAGTTTGAAAAAGGCATTGTATGGATAGAAGCAAGCATCACATGCTTGGAATGAAATGATACATGCATACTTGATAGCACGTGTATTTGAGAAGAATCCAACTGAGAGCATGTTATATGTTACACATGAAAATGATGTATTTCTGATTATTGTTATCTTTGTGAATGATATACTACTTCTTGGTCTTAACCAAAAGCATATTTCCGAATTCAAGGCTGATTTGCATGCCTCTTTGGAGATTTCATCTTTGGGGCATTTGCATTATTTGGGCATTCATTTTATGCAAGTTGATGGGGGAATAACTTTATGTCAAACAAAATAAATTGAAATATTATTGCAATGTTTTGGACTTGAATATTGCAAACCTATTGCCACTTCCATGGAGACATGTTTATGGTTGAGTATTTATGATGTTGAAGATGCATTTCATATTGTTGTCTATCAAAAGGCTCTTGGATGACTAATTTATTCATGCATAACTCAGCCTAATACTCAATTTGATATTTCAAGGGGTTGTGGCCCAAGTGGCTTACACCACAAATAGTTTGGGAGGAATCCTTAGGTTCAACTCCTACAAGGATCAACATATCCATATGGAATCCATACATAGAGGATTTTCCTCCCCTTGATAGTGGGTGCTTTACAATTTCTTGTACTTTGAAAAGAAAATTAGTTTGATGTATCTCAGATGAGTAGGTTTATGCATTGCATAGGTGTCAAGCATTGGCATGTGGCTAAGCTCATATTTTGCTACTTGAGTGGTACCCAGATACTTGGATCATTTTATCCCAAGGATGGATAATTACTACCAGATTTAGATGATCTTTTTGACTCAGATCGTGATGATTTCTATGATATGCATGTGTCTACCAATGGGTTTTGCTTCATGCTTGGTAGCTCATGCATGTCTTAGTTGAGCAAGAAGCATCCTAATATGGCCACTTCTATTTGTGAGGCTGAGTATATGAAAACTTTCATAGCTACAATTGAGTGTGTGTGGCTCAAATGCCTTTTGACTGATTTGGGTGTCGTTCAATCTTGTGCCAGCACCATCTTTTCTAATAGTTTGAGTGCATTGGTAGTTGTAGGGAACCCTATGTTCCATGCTTGTAGAAAGCGCATTGAGGTGCATCATTTTATCAGGGAGAGCCTCTCTATTGGAGTGATTAGTTTTTCCTATTTGCCTACACATGATAAGGCTCTACCTAGGGAGAAGTTTGAAGCTTTTCATAAAGCTTTGGGCTTACTTAATTTCCTAGTTTGATTTCATTCTAGATAGCTTGGCACTTCCTTATACATGACCACCATCTCCTTGTTTATTGCATCATTCTCAAGGGGGATTTGTTGATTTATTTGAGGAGTGATGTGTGTGAACACACTTATAACTACCGAGCCACTTTTTTCCCTCTTTAGGAGGTTTTTTTACCCTAAGTTGTATATATGCCTATAACCCTACATTTCACTTATCCTTGTACGTTCATTTGGTAATAAAATTAGTGCTGTGTTCTCCAAGTTTCTCCTTCTTCCTTGTGCTATTTGTGTGCCACAGTCCTCAAACTCCAAAGTTGTTTCCTATGTTGTCGATGTTGGAATTTGGGGCCCCAGGATCATTCCAATACTAATACCTTTGAGCATACACACTTAATTAATCAAGATGATATGTCAGAGATAGAAAGAAAGAGATCTTGAGACAAGGATAGGGAATGTAAGCAAGATGCTTACTCACCAAAAATAAATGTCCAAATTATAGCATGGGAGTACTACTCAACCATATGATGTGGTGCACTCACTAATGGAAGAATAGCCATGAAGATGATGATACAAAATTCAGATTATACTATTATAATCTGAGTGTGTGTGAAGTGAATGAGCAACGAAGTGAAACTAACCTTACAAGAAAATGCAACAAATCTGAAAATCAGCAAACCCTAATTCTGAAATTAGGGCTCAAAAACCCTAAAAACAAAATATAAGGCTAACTTACAAAAGATAGTTGCTGCCACCTTGTAGAAGACACCTTGCTCGAAGAGAGTAACCTCTCCTTCACCAAATCTTCACCTCCAAAGCTTCAGAACTCCAAAACTCTAGCTTGAGATCTTACAAATAGTGTCCCAACATACTCCTTATATAGTTGATGTTACCATCCAATAAATCTAGCGATACAAATAAAGCATAGTGATTATTTTGGTGAAAATCAGTTTTTTAATGTGCTTTTTGGCCAAGTGACAATATGACCTAGCTATTTCAAGTTTGGACTGCATAAAGTGCTTTTCCTCCATTTTTAGCTGAATTAGGGTTTGGATTTTCTCACTGTTCTGACCTCTGATGAAGAAATGAAACATACCACTAGATAGCTCTCGCCAATCTCTATCTATCTAGCCTAAAAAAGTTTTACCCAAACTGTACAAAAAATGCTAAGTCCAAAATGTGGAATTTCTAGAATGTGGACCATATGTACATTGACTTCCAACAATCCCTCCTTCAATGTCGTATTAGTAGAAGGAACATAAACCAACTCAAGGTGCTTCTTTGCTATCTGCTCTCGAATATAGTGGTAGTGTACCTCTATATGTTGCATGATGCACTGGATTCTTTGCTATAGCTATTTCACTCTAGCTATCTGAAAATATCTGAATGGGTTCATGTACTCTCATATCTAGATAACTGAAAATCTTCGGCAACCAAACTGACTCTAGAGTAATTGTAAATGATGCACGATATTCAGCTTCACATGATGAAGTTGCAATAATGGGTTGTCTCTTCGAAAGCCATGAGATAAGACAATCTCCTAGATAAAAACAAAATCCACTAGTACTTCTTCTTGTGTCTCTATCACCTGCCCAATCAGAATCTGAAAATCCTTTTAGTAACAAATGTGTAGACTTCAAAAATACCATAGCATAATTTGAAGTTCTCTCAAATATCGCAAGATCCGCTTTACTGCTTTCCAATGTAACACTGTCCGATTCTGCATGAACCTTGATACTTGAGAAACTGCAAACTGTATATCAGGATGTGTATTACAAAGATATGTCAAGCATCCAACTGCTTGACTATATAAAGTAGCATCAAATGATTATGCATCTTCTACCATCTGTAAAGACACGTTCTGATCCATAGGTGTTTGCATAGGTTTAGAATCACTCATCTGAAACCTTTCTAAAAGTTTCTCAATGTACTTCTACTATATCATATAGATACACTCATCCTTAAACAGAAACTGAATCCCAAGATAATAATGCAAGTTTCCCAAATCATTCACATCAAATGTTTGCTTCAATTGTTCTTTGATCATCTGCAATTCTTCATCTTTGGGACCTGTGATTATAATATTATCCACATAAATGATTGCTATAATCATCATACCTAGTTCAACTTTGACATAAAGAGTTGGACCGGCATCTGACTTATGAAAAATGGATAAAAGATATGTATGTATCTTTTCATACCATGCTCTAGGTGTCTGTTTTAATCCATACAAAGGTTTTATAAGATTACATACAAAATGTTCTTTACCTGTCTCTGCAAAACCTTCTGGCTGCTGAATATACACATCCTCATGTAAATCACCATTTAGAAAAGTAGTCTTTATGTCAAGTTGATATATATGCCAACCAAAATGTGCTGCTAAAGCAAGTATTGACCTAATAACAATGATCCTAGACGTAGGAGCGAATGTCTCATCATAATCAATACCTTTTTGTTGTGCATATCCTTTGAGAACTAATATGACCTTATACCTGTCAATAGTACCATCTGCTTTCCTTTTGATTTTGAAGATCCATTTTACACCTATAGCTTTCTTTCCCTCTAGTAACTCACATAGCTGCCAAGTTTGATTCTTATGAATAGAATCAATCTCTTCTTGCATAGCTTTTCTCCAAATAGGAATGTTAAGTGCATCTTTAACACATGCAAGTTCATCTTCAACTGCCGTAAGTGCCAAAAAATATCATGGATCTCAAAGTCTTCAGCAAAACTTACATGATCTTTTTGTTGTTGTTTTCTAGTATGACTCCTTGTTCTTCCTGTAAAAGTCTTTATACCACTATCTTTCGAATTTTGATGTAACCAATGTAGGTGTATCCTTAAATAGTGGTGAAACTCTTTCTGACCCGTCAGCTTCCACAGGTTCTAGAACTTGTCCTTCTGAGGTACTAGGACTTTATAGAATTCTAGTACTTTCTTCCATTTCTGGAACCAAAGTCTCATGTGGAACTGAATCTGTAGAAGGTTGTGAAATTCCTCTTTCTTCAACTCTTTCTTGAATCCTAGGATTTTTATCTCCCTCCTGATATGGCTGAACATGTAAATCCAAATTCCTTCTAAAAAATCCATAGTCATTTTCACTAATGAACTCTAGAATTTTTGCTTCTTTGTCATAAACCTTATTTTCAGCAATATAAGCATTACGTGAAAGAATAACTTCACCCGTTTCTGGAACATAAAACCTGTATCCTTTGCTCTCAATAGGATATCCAATAAAAACAGCTTTCTTTGCCTTTACATCTAGTTTACCACAATCCTTTTTCTCAACATCTACATAAGAAAGTGATATGAATACTCTAAAGTAACTCACATTAGGTTTTCTACCATAATAAGCTTCATAAGGTGTTATTACCTTTAAATCTTTTGTAGATGACCTGTTCAAAATGTGATTAGCTGTATGTACTGCATCAAACCAGAATTTTGGTGAAAGCTTCTTGGATGCCATCATGGTCCGCATCATTTCAACAAGTACTCTATTCTTTCTTTCTACAACACCATTTTGTTGAGGAGTATAAGCAATAATAAGGTGTCAAGTAATACCTTTCTCATCAAGAAATGTCTAGAACTCATTTGACAAGTATTCTCCACCTCTATCACTTCTGAGAATCTGGATAATTTCCTAACTTTCATTTTCAGCCATAGCTACAAATTTCTTGAACATAGGAAAGATTTATAACTTCAACTTAAGACCATAGATCCATGAGTATCTTGTAAAATCATCAACAAATAGAACAAAATAAATGAAACCCTGAATAATGTTTGCTCTCATAGGTCCATTCACATATGAATGAATAATCTCCAATTTCCTCGTAGCTATAATATGACCATGTTTCTTGAAAGTTAGTTTATGCATCTTACCTTCAAGACAACCTTCACATATGTCTTAATCATCTGGTAGCTCAAATGAGGGTAAACTCTCAACCATACCTCTGCCTTTGATACTCTTGAGAGATCCAAAACTGATATGTCCAAATCTCTCATGCCATAGCTTCATATCTTCTACCGGTGAAGACGATTTGACTGCATATGCCAGACTGATTTTTGACAAAACAAAAATCCCTCCTCTATGCTCACCTTGCAAAATACACTTCTCTTCTTTGGGTGACAAGATCTTACAAAGATCTCTCTCAAATAGAACTTTGAAATCATCACCTAAAAATGCAATATAGATAGCATATTCTTCTTCATTTCAGGTACATACAAAACATCTAAAATCTGAAAATTACCACCTTCTCTTGACTTTAGGGTTACTGTACCTATTCCCACAACATCCAAATCATTGCCATCTACAATAGTAACTCTTCTACCTGTAGAATAGGAAAGAGAAGAAAGCACATATGTGCAACCTATCATATGCTTTGTAGCAGCTGAGTCAAATATGCAAGGATTTGCCGAAAGAACTTATAAAGCTTCCTGATCAAAAGCTACTTCCTCAATGGTGATATAGGCAAAAGAATCACCTTGAGATTTCCCTTTTTTATCATCTTTTGCAACATTACTTGATGCCTTTTTCTTTTTTGCTGCAATCATTTTATAACATGCTGACTTAAAATGTCCAGGTTTCTTGCAGTAATAACATATTACTTCCTTCTTCTTAGAAGAATTCTCTTTAGATGTAGTAGAAAGCAAATCTGAAGTAGAAGGTGAAAGGGACTTACTTTCCATCTTGAATTGTTTTTCCTTCTTCTCCTTCTTCTTCTTTTTACTCTTTGATGAAGATAAAAGTGCTTCTTCATTCTCTTCCATTCCCTTCAACTGATGTTCATCTTGAAGTAACAAGAACTCTAAATCTTCAAATGTAACCTCTCTATCTCTTGTGGTAAGGCTAAGAGTGGTTATGAAAGACCGATATGAGATAGGAAGTGAATTGACCAGCATTTATACCATTGCTTCATCTGATATCTCAACTCCTACATTTAGAAGTTGACATGGCAAGTCAACGAGTCTCGTAATGTGGGTTTGAATTGACTCACCAGCCTTCATCCTTGTATTTGCTAGCTGTCTCCTCAAGTGAGCTTTCCTAGCAGGATTTCTGCTTTGAAAAAGATTCTCAAGCTTCAACCAAGCTTGTCTTGAACTTCTGCAAGATCTGATTAGTGGTAGAATATGCTTTTTGCCACTCATTGCTATGAATGAGAGTGCTAAAGCATCTCTAGCATCCCACCTTGCTTGCTTTTTTAGTAGGAGGAACTCTAGGTAAAGATCTACTTGTGACTCTGGATGTAGAAGTGGTTACCTCTTCTTCAGTTGGTTCTGTGATAGTAACTCTAGTACCTCTTGAAGATGTTGTATCCCCTTCTTTGCCTTCTTGTCTCGGTCTTGTTAAGGATCCATTGACGATACTCCATAAATCCTTTGTCACTAACAAATTCATCATCATGAAACTCCACATGGGATGATTAGAAGATCCATCTAACTTGTCCTCAATCTCAATTCTAATCTCACTCATCTTAACTAAGTGTGTATGTCAATTATGCTATGATACCAAGTGTTGGAATTTGGGGCCCCAGGATCGTTCCAATACTAAAAACCTTTGAGCATACACACTTAATTAATTAAGATGATATGTGAGAGATAGAAAGAAAGAGATCTTGAGACAAGGATAGGGAATGTAAGCAAGATGATTACTCATCAAAAATAGATGTCCAAATTACAATATGGGAGTACTACTCAACCATATGATATGGTGCACTCACTAATGGAAGAATAGCCAAGAAGATGATGATACAAAATTCAGATTATATTGTTATAACCTGAGTGTGTGTGAAGCAAATGAGTAATGAAGTGAAACTAATCTTACAAGAAAGTGCAACAAATCTGAAAATCAGTGAACCCTAATTTTGAAATTAGGGTTCAAAAACCCTAAAAATAGAATATAAGGCTAACTTACAAAAGATAGCTTCTACCACCTTGTAGAAGACTCCTTGCTCCAAGAGAGTAGCCTCTCCTTCACCAAATCTTCACCTCCAAAGCTTCAGAACTCCAAAACTCTAGCTTGAGATCTTACAAATAGTGTCCCAACATACTCCTTATAGTTGAGGTTACCATCCAATAAATCTAGTGATCCAAATAAAGCATAGCGATTATTTTGGTGAAAATCAGATTTTTATGGCCCAATTTTTGCGATCGCTTATTTTAAACATGCTTTTCATGGTTTATTAAAAACCATTGCTGAAATTGCTTTTATTTAAAATTTGATCGCTATTTTAATGTGCTTTTTGGCTAAGTGACAATATGACCTAGCTATTTCAAGTTTGGACTTCATAAAGTGCTTTTCCTCCATTTTTAGCTGAATTAGGGTTTGGCTTTTCTCCTTGTTCTGAACTTTGATGAAGAAATGAAGTGTACCACTAGATAGCTCTCGCCAAGCTCTATCTATCTAGCCTAAAAAAGCTATACCCAAACTATATGAAAAATGGTAAGTCCAAAATGTGGAATGGTTGGAATGTGGACCATATGTACATTGACTTCCAACAGTTGAAGTATTCTTGAAGACCCTACATGAGTCTATGCCATATTGTTATAAAATAGTCAACAAAGGAGCCAGTCAAAAGTCCATCTCATATTTCACAAGTTGAAGAGTGTTAATCTTAAAGGTTAAGAGACGGAACAATGCTTACACTTCAAGTTGAGGTAGAGTTTTTCATGGTAACTATTGAGGCTATGTGTTCCTTGACACAAGAATAATCCATTGCACATTCATGGTAATTAGATTATGGAGTATCTTTTCATATGACATACGAAAACTGTCTATAAATTATTTTCCTTCTAAATAAGAATCCCTTATAATGACAAGGATAGGTACTATTTCATTCATAATTGAAAATGGTGAAGTAAAAAAGTTGTCAAATGTGTTGTATATACTATAAATAAAAATGAAAGGGAAAAAAAACTATAAGTCAAATGCTTATTGTTGGATTTTGAGGTCTACAAAAGCATGCAAACAAAACAAGGAAGAAGAAGAAGAAGCTTGGAGCACAACACACAATACTAAATATATTACTAAGTGAATGCACAAAAATAAGTGACCCATTAGGGTTATAGGCATATATACAAGCTGGGGGAAAACCTCCTAAAGAGGGAAAAGAGTGTCCCAATGGTCCTAAGTGTGTTCACACACATCAATACCAAAATACAGCAACAAATCCCCCCTAGGATTGATGCAATGAACAAGGAGTTGCCACTCATGTATGAGGAAGGTCCAAGCTATGTGGAAAGAGATCAATCCACAAAAGCAAGTAAGCCCAAAGCTTTGCAGAAAGCTTCAAAATTCTCTCGAGGTAGAGCCTTTGTGAAAAGATCTGAAATGTTCACTTGTGTGGGCACATATGCCAAATTGATCTCTCCAGTAGAGAAGCTCTCCTTGACATAATGATAATGCACCTCAATGTGCTTTGTGTGATCATGGAACACAAGGTTCCTTGCAATTGCCAATGCACTCACACTGTCAATGAAGAAAGTAGTGGCAGAAGACTAACCAACATCCAAATCAGCAAAAAGGCATCTAAACGACACACAGTCAATAGTTCCTGTGAAAGCTGCCCTATACTCAGCCTCATAACTAGAGGTGGCCACAGTAGGATACTTTTTGCTCAACCAAGATATGCATGACCTACCAAGCATGAAGCAAAACCACTAGTGAACACACGAGTGTCATAGCAAACGACTGAATCAAAGTAAAAAAAAGCATGTAAATATGGCGGTAGTGATCCCACCTTGGGATAAAACAATCCAAGTAGCTGGGTACCGCTCAAGTAGCAAAAGATGTGCTTAAACACCTGCCAATGCTTGACACCTGGGAAATGATAAACATGTTCATTTATGAGATAGAAAATTGAATATGAGATCGAGTAATGCATAAGTAAATCAAGAATCCAACAACCTACTGATAGAGAACAACATCAAATGCATCTCCAACATATGAAGACTCAATCATAAGCCTGTTTCCATAGGAGTGGCAAAAGGTTTGCAATCTTCAAGGCAAAAAAGCTCCAATAATGTGTCAATATATTTTGTTTGACATAGAGCTATTACATGATCAACTTGCATAAAATGAATGCCCAAATAATGATGAAAACGCCCCAAATTTGATATCTCAAATGAGGCATGCAAATCATTCTTAAAATCAATAATATGCTTTTGATTAGGATTAGTGAGCAACATGTCATCAACATAAACATCAATTATAAGAAAGACATAATTTTCATGCTTAACATATAAGGTGCTCTCAATTGGACTGTTCTAAAAAACATGTGCAATCAAGTAGGCATGCATCTTTTCATACCAAGCACGTGGTTCTTGATTTAAACCATATAATGCCTTTTTCAACATGCACACTTTGTTTTCATGCCCTTTCAATGCAAAACCATGAGGCTGGAGAACATATACTTCTTCATGTAAATCACAATACAAAAATGTAGTTTTAATGTCCAACTGATGTACATTCCAACCGTGATGGAGTGCCAATGCATAAATGATACAATCAATAGTCATTTGACATGTGGGTGCAAAGGTATCATCAAAATCAATGCCTCTTTCTTGAGCATAACCTTTTGCTACAAGCCTAGCCTTATACTTATCAATTGTTCCACCAGGGTTACCTTTCAACTTGTATACCCATTTAGTGCCAATGGACTTTTTGATTGGAGGAAAATCACATAGAAACTAGGTACCATTATTCATAATAGCATCATATTATGATTGCATAAAAACCACCCAATTTTTTGAATTTTGTGCTTCATCAAAAGAAACAGGCTCATTCTCATCACAGAGACTAGAGGCAGCCATAACATAGCAATATGATGCAAAAGAATCACTATGAGAGACTAAAAGAGAAGGATATGACAAAGGTGCATCTAATTTGCTATCTCACAAAGTCTTCACTAGCCATTTAGGCATAGTTTTTGCCTCCTCTATATCAACCCTCTCATCAACAAGTGCATCATGTAAATTTGCATAAAAAATGGAATTATCTGCATCATCATGTAAAACCTATAAAGGTTGAGAATTTTCCTCATTTGGACCAATGCTTGACTATCCACCTATAAAAAGAGGCAGCAAAGTGTCATACACATCTTTGGATCCAATTGATGTATCTTAGCACATGAAAGTAATATCTGAATTGCATCTTCCACAAAAACAACATCACGACTAACCAAAATGCATTTAGTCTGTGGATGATAGAGACGATAGCTTTTGCTTTCAAAATTGTACCCAACAAAAATACATTTCACTACTTTATCATCCAATTTTTTGCATTGTTGTTTTGGCACTAATGCATATGCAAGAGAAACAAAGACACTCAAATGATTAAGAGATGGATTGCGACCACACCAAGCCTCATATGGAGTGATAGACTACAACACTTTGGTGGGACACCTTTTAAGTACATATGCTGCACATATAACAACCTTAAGCCAGAAGCTTTGTGGTAAAGCTTGACTTTTGACCATACACCTCACCATCTCTATGAGAGACCTGTTCTTTCTTTCAACAAATCCATTCTATTAAGGTGTATATAACACTCTACACTAATGTTTTATTCCATGTTTAGCCAAAAATGCATTAAAATCAAAAGATATGTATCCCCCTCTTGATTAGAAGGGAGGGTGCCCATTTTACATGCTGATAAAATTTTATCCAAAAGTAGAAATTGTTTGATGCATATAAACACTTTGAACTTTGATTTCAATGGATACATCCATACATTCTTGGAAAAATCATAATAAAAATCACAAAGTAAAGGTAGCTCCCAAAAGAAGGTGTCTACATAGGACCACAAACACCATTGTGAACAAGCTACAATTTCTGAGTAGCTCGAACTAAACCATCTTTTGGGAACGAGGAACTCTACATTTTGCCCAATATACAACCTTCACATACACGTTTAATAGGTGCCTCAAGTTTGGGCCGAGAGTACACCATTTTAGATTTCTACAAGCGTAGCAAACCAACAAAATTTAGATGACCAAAGCATGCATGCTAAAGCTTTGCATATGAGATAGCATAAGAATCTTGAACTGCACGTGCTGAATTATTCACAAATTCTGCATAGTCTATGAGCTTATACAACCCATGACATAAAATGCTACAAGCAATAATAACATCGCCATTTGACACATCATAAACTTGACATCTATCATCAAAAAATTTGACAACCAGATGATCTTGCCTAATGTTGAAACTGACAATATATTTTTCTTCATCCCTGGCACAAACAAAGCATCCAAAAATGTGAAAGAACTACCATGAATAGTAATCAGAATGATCTTACCAACTTCCATGAGAGGATAAAACGAGTTGTTGGTGCATGTGACAATATTCCCTATAGAGGCAAGCTCAAGTGAACTGAAGAAACTGTGTTGCAAGGTAATATGTATGGTTGCTCCACTATCAAAGTACCAAACTTCTAAGTCTATTGTAGGCATACATGGTTAATAACAAGATGGACCATAACGGCAAACAATAGTAAATGCCCATTCTTCATTCTACACAAGATTAGTAGACTTTGTTTTGGGTGTAGAGGCCTCTGCAACAACCATTCTAGCCTCTGTTTTCTTTGCCTCTTTTAGATCCATTTTGGACAAATCTTTATGACATGATCATTACCTTTACAATATTTGCAAAACAAGTTTTGCTTTTCTGATTACTTCTCATCTTTGTCTTTCTTCTTTGATTGTGCATCATTAGCAGATATCTGCTTACTAGTAGATGAACTCCATTTACCTTTACCCTTCTGACTAGCTAAGAGAGATTGATCTGAAACACTCATTTCTTGCCTATTACAAAGTGGTAAGTGTATCCCAAGCATCCTTTGCTATTTTGCAAGAGCAAATATGAGGGATAATGGCACCTTTGGTAGAAAAAGATATCAATGCATGTGCTTGAGCATCTCTTTCATCCCAACAAAGTTGCTTTGAAATAGGTGCAACAAGAATCTCAGCACAAACAGGAACCTGAAGATCACCATCTTCAATGCCATCTTCATCACCTTCAATAATTTTATTTGGAGGTGTAGTATGTCATTTTTCAACACCCTACACAATATTCCCCAATCCTTATGCAACCAATACATGACACATCATATATGCCCATAATGGGTAATTGGTTCCATCCAACTTATCCTCAACAACCTGAAATACATCATTTCTTTTAGCCATGGCCACTAACTAAAATACCCTGATCCAAGAGAATGACTGTATTGAACAAAATACCTTGTTGAAAGGTGCTAAACACATAGTAGACTTCGAGGCAATTGTATCTGCGAACCAAAAGTTGTATATATGTTTGATACAAAAGGATGAAATCACCTACAGAAGCATTATGATAGTCCATCTGAAGGCTGAAACAAGCTCTTATCAAAATTTTGGCACCACACAATGAAACTGTTTTGAACTCCTAATCGTCTTGAGTATGCTCACCAATTTTTGTGCAATTTTGAGATTGTGACTAGAGGGGTGTCAATGACGCCCTAGATGAAGTGGTGACCTACTCTAATACCACTTATATTGCCATTGTTGTAGTGGGAATATTTAAGTGTTGCAAAAGACTAAAGATAAAGAGACAAGGAAGAAGGAAGGAGAAAGAGGTGAAGAAAAGGAGGCCCCAAACTTTGATCTTTTGGTGAATTTCTTTTCCGAAACTCCATTGTAAAACCTTGAGAGACCATGTAAATGCTCTAGAGGAGTCCTCTAGATGCATGATCCCTAAAGTCTTCAGTATTAACCATGTACATTAGTAGGAATTTAGTGATTTGTAGGAAAAGTGTTGGTCTCTTATGTGAAAGGACCATTTTAAGGGTGCATGTATATAAGTCACTTTATGACTCTTTGCAAAGATTGTTTGCCATTGTGAAGAACTAACAAGTAGAATTTCGAATTTGCTTCTTCTTGGATGTGTATCTTGTTCTCCTTGAGCTTGTATGTGTGTTTGATGCATGAAATGTGTCACCACATTTGGGTTCCCTTTTTTTGTGCAAGTATTGTAGAGCTCACAGATGACCAATATCATTGATCTTCTATCGTGAAGAACTCGAGGTGTAGCAAGAATTGTGAATAAAAGGAATATCAAGAGCAAGACGAAAGCATTGGATTGAGGATAAGATAAGGGAACAAATTGCCTGTGAGTCTTGAATGCTTCCTAGACTACTAGTAGCATGCAGCTAAAAGAAATATACATAGGGAAATTATAGCATTAGGTCAGAGAGGAACAAGTTAGCAAGAGGCAATTGGGGATAGCAAGCCTCATTTTCCATATGCATCCCATGTTCAGCCACCAGTTGCACATCGGGAAAGCCCTCTATGTCAGTAAAACCCACAAACGCTCAAGGGATGACAGAGTGTAAGAGGGGGAGAGTGTTGCAGAAGACTGAAGACAAAGTGAAAAGGAAAAAGGAAGGAGAAAGAGGTGAAGAAAAACGGGCCATAAATTTTTATTTTTTGGTCAATTTTCTTTTCTAAAACTCCATTGTAAAACCTTGAGAAACCATGTAAATGCTCCAGAGGAGTCCTCGAGATGCATGATCCCTAAATACTACAGCATTACCCATGTACATTAGTAGGAATTTAGTGATTTATAGGAAAAGTTCAAGTCTCTTATGTGAAAGGACCATTTTTAGGGCACACGTATATAAGTCACTTTGTGTCTCTTTGTAAAGAATTTTTGCCATTGTGAATAACTAACAAGCAAAATTTCGAATTTTCTTCTTCTTGGTTGTGTATCTTCTTCTCATTGGGTTTGTATGTGTGATCAATGTATGAAATGTGTGCTTAGAGGTGTTATATACCTCATCCCCTTCTCTTTGAGTGTTGGAACGAGATTTGGAGTTTCCCCTTAACTTTGTATTATGCCCATAACTTGAAGCATGCTTGTCAGATTGAGCTGAAAATCCTTGGATGCATCTCTTTGAGAGCTTCAAAATGAACCTGCTATTGACTATATTGGGCATCAGAGCTAAGAGATATGGATTAATTTGTGCTTGCTATTGCAATAAGTATGGTGGCACACATTTTCAAAGAGAGAGAGAGGTGTTATGAGAGGTGGATTCCCATAATTTGCATACATTGCTTGAACTTTCACTTCATTAAATATCACAAGAGCACATGTCTTCATACTCTTGATGTGGTCTAAGTCCTTGGATAATGAGTGTATCAAATCCACCACTATACACACTTGTTGATGATTGAGGCATAGTCTCCTTGATTGCAAGTCCCTAAGATATCATGAAGGAGCCTATACCTCAATCATCAACAAGTGCATATAGCAGTGGATTCGATACACTCATTAATTATCAATCGAAGAACTTAGACCACATCAAGAGTATGAAGACATGTGCTCTTGTGATAGTTAATGAAGTGAAAGTTCAAGAAATGCATGCAAAGTAGGGGAGTCCACCTTTCGTAACACCTCTCTAACTAAAAATGTGAATCACGATACTTGTTGCAGCAACAACCACAAATCAAGCCATATCTCTCAGCTTTGATACCCAATATAGTCAATAGCAGGTTCGTTTTGAAGCTCTTTATGAGATGCTTCCAATGGTTCAACTCAATCTAACAAACATGCTTCAAGTTATGGGCATAATACACAGTGATGGGAAATTGCAACTATTGTTCCAACACTCACAATGCTTCACACACACATTACAATGGTGCAAAGAGAAGGGAAAGGGGTAGATAACACCTCTAGGCACACATTTAATGCATCAAACACACATACAAACTTAAGGAGAAGAAGATACCTAACCAAGGAGAAGCAAATTTGAAATTTTGCTATTTAGTTCCTCACAATGGAAAAAATTCTTTAGAAAGAGTCATAAAAGTGACTTACATACATGTGCCCTAAAAATGGTCCTTTCACATAAGAGACTGGAACTTTTCTTATAAATCACAAAATGTCTACTAATGTACATGGGTAATGCTACAGTCTTCAGGTATCATGCATCTAGAGGACTCCGCAGGAGCATTTACATGGTTTTTCCTAGGTTTTACAATGGAGTTTTGGAAAAGAAAATTGACCAAAAAATGGAACTTTGGGGTCCACTTTTCTTCACCTCTTTCTCCTTCATTCTTCCTTGTCTCTTTGTCTTCAATCTTCCCTCTTAGTCTCTATCGCCCCTTGATAGGGTTCTACAAGTTTTATTGATGCATAGTTAGAGGGCTTTCTTTATGTGCACTGGTAGTTGAACCTGGGATGCATATGGCAAATGAGGCTTGCTATCCCCAATCACCTCTTGCTAAATCGTTCCTCTCTGACATGATGCTACAATTTCCCTGTGTATATTTCTTTTAATCGTACACTACCAGTAGTTGAGGAAGCGTTCAAGAATCAGAGGCAATTTCTTACCTTCTTTGAGCCTCAATCAAATGCTTTTGTCTCACCCTTGATATTCCTTTTATTCATATACTAGGGATGCTTCATTCCTTTGGGTTGCCATGCATGGATCCAATGGTAGAGGAAGAGATCAAGACTCAGATTTTTTTGCTTATCCAATCCAATCCTCTATCTATTAATTCTTCAGCCCCTTAGTATTCCTTATATTCACACACTAGGTTGATGTATTACTTTGCTTCCCCTACTCACTCCCAATGGCTATACCTAAAGTTCTTTAAGTGTTTGGAGCACTCTTTCAATGTGTTTTTCTTCTTGCACTTCTTCATGTCTTTGACATGTATATTTCTTTGTCGACATGTAGCCAATAGCTATACTTGGGATACATTTGATTCTCTTTTACTTTCTTGCACTCTCTAGGGCCTGCTGCATTTCTTCATCCTAAGTCTTTTCTTTTCCTTGCGTCTTGTTTCAGCCTAATTCATGTCCCTATGGGGCTTTGGTTAGAGAGTAGTGTTTTTAATGATCTATTTTCTTTTTAATTTTTCTTCTTCTTCATTTGCTAGTTTCTCCCTCCACAGTAAGCTATAGTATAAATGGTTTGGACACATTGAATTTGCAACGTGGAAGGAAATGAATAAGCAATTTCTTGTCACACACTTGCCTAGGGTTGCATTGAAGGAACTTCTCAAAGATCATCTGATGGGAAAGCAACAAAGAAAGGAACTTTGAAAAGAAAATGGGAGTAGGAAAAAAGACTCCTTTAGAATTGGACATGCTAACTCGCCTAATAAGACATCTACATAAGCCTCAAGAGGATCTTTTTGTTTAACAAAGACCATGTATGGCAATACAAGCCTTGGGAGGATCTTTTAATTTATGAACATAATCAATGAATATTAGATGAAGATTTGGATTTAGTTTCTTCATGATAATTATCAAGCTTTTAGTAAGTTTAAAGTATGGCCATAATTCTTTGATCTTGAAACATTTACAAGTGTGAAAAGTTTGAAAATTAATGACGGTAGTGAGCTCAACGCAAAGGTTCTTGGATAATTTTGGAAGAGCAAAGAGATAAAGATTCAATCAATGGAATCGCATGAGCAAAGGGATCAATAATTAATTGATGGCATCTCATAGACCATGATAAGATGGTGTTGTGGAATTAAAAAATCGCACCATAAAGATGTGCATATTGAGAGGGAAGGGAATGCATGATCAATTTTGGATAGAGTTTATGGACACTAGAATCTTTATTATCAATAAGGTTTATGCAAGAGATCTTAAGGGAAAAACCCCTCATGAAGCTTACATTGGTAGAGATTCATATGTTTTATACTTTGAAATTTTTAACAAAATGCTATGGTCATGTCTCAAATATGAATTGAGACAGGTTTGAATAGAAAAGAAAGACATTATTTCAAAATCTAATGATGAGAGAAAGGCATATCTATTGCATAAACATGAGATAAAGAAGGTCATAGTGATTAGTGATATGATGTTTGGAGAATAACCATATACAATGGAGGAGCAAAAGGAAAGAGACTCCACTTTACCATGAAGCAAAGTAGTAGTCCAATATGAAACTATCCATAGAGTTATCACTACCTTTAAGGATAAGGAAGCATCATCATTAGATGGTGAGAGAGAAATTTACAAACTTGATATCACCCAACTAAAAATGACATTATCAGGATGGGCGTGTTAGAAGTTCAAGCATAACCTTCACAAGTTGAATGGTGGATGTCAATCAATAAGAAGCCAACCTTTTGGAACAAGTTCCAAAAACCAACCTTCCTATTGGAAATGTCAAATCAACTACTAAGATCAAGTTTTTATAAAGCAGAAAAGAAAAAATTGTAATTTTTTGTTAGGGCAATTTATCCTAATTTTTGTAAAAATGAGGAACAATCTTCCTCAAGATGCATTGTAACATATATACTTTTTATAGAATTTTTAGAGCTCTCTAGAATATGGATTTTTAGATTAGAAGCCTAAGAGAACCTATTTTAAGTGTGAACATGGACACTTAATATAATATAAAAGACAATTTAAGTCACTTTTGTAGAGGATGTCATTTTGGATCATTAATGAGAACTAGATAGCTCTTGGTAAAAGTATGATCTCATCGTCTTGCTTTCATGGTATTTTCAAGTGGATGTTGTGAGTAATTTTCATGGATTTATCTCTGAGTTCACAGTTGTTTTATGTATGTGTAGTACTTTCATTAGTCTATCTTCTTCCTAAAAGCATGACAAATCAAAGTATAATATATTTTCTTTAGACTGTGTAAATTTGTCAAAATTGTTATTCTCTCATCAAGGGATTACAATTATAGAAATTTGAATCTAACCTTACCTATGTTTTCTTTATAAAAATTAGCACACTTTAGGCACTCAAATCACTAAAAAAGCTTGTCTCTATCCAAATTTACACTTAAATGAAGATAGGGTCTTAGTATACTTCTGAGATTGACAACCTAGTGTTTGAGGTTCTTAGTTCTTTATGCTATGGTGATTGGAGAGGACAACTCCAAAGTACAACAAACATCTTTGGCACTATTGTTGGTTAATGTTGCATTGGACCTTGTTGGATCTTCTTAGTTGATGGTAACAAATACTTCATCAAGGTACTTTTGAATTATCAAGTGCAAAAATATGATGAAAAGGTGGGTGTAATTTTAATCTTGAAAATATTTGTTCATTCATCTTGTTGAATTGATTTTGTAAAGAATTTCTCTTCATTCTTTAATCTCGTTAATGAAATCTAATCATTTACTCATAAGCTTTTGAGCTTTTCTTGGAATGGGTGTGTCAAAAAGAAACCCTAGAAATTCTCTTTTTGAAACTTTGAGAAAAGGAGAAAATAATGAAATTATTTGAATATTCATAAAGGAATTGTTGTGAGGTAATAGTGGAAAGCATTACGACATTTTGAATTAATGAAAGATAAGAGAAATATAAATTTCAAGTGATTTTTTTTTGCTTTTTACAATTTGATGAAGAATCAATGGCTTATCCTCAAAATCATATTTTTTGTTCGTTTATTTGGAATCAAGATTTTGTGCTGGAAATCATTTTTTTCTTCATGGGAATCACAATTCTCAAAAATTCACGATTTTGTAATTAGTGTTGATATATTTAGGTAGTGATGTGTGTAAACACACTAGGACCGTCGGGGCACTTTTTTCCCTCTTTAGGAGGTTTTTTCCCCCGACTTGTATATACGCCTATTGCCCTAATGGGCTACTTATCTTTGTACATTCTCTAGTAATACATTCACTATTGTGTGTTTGTGCTCCAAGCTTCTTCTTCTTCCTTGTGTTGTTCGCGTGCTTCCGCAGACATCTATCTCCAACAATTGGTATCAGAGCAAGTCGTCGTTTCATCTAGGGTGCCGTCGACACTCCTCCGTTTGCAGTCTCAGAATCGCACGAATTTTGGCGAGCATACTGAGCGTGTTTTCGAGATCAAAACGGCTTTGCTCTGTGGTGCCGAAATCGCGATATGAGCTCGTTTCGGCCTCCGAACGCACTATCACAGTGCTTATGTAGGCTATTTCATCTTTTTGTGCCAAAGGTATATACCAGTTTCTGTTCGCCAGTTTAAGCGTCTCGAAGTCTGCTACACGTCTAGCAGAACTCGTCTGGGCAGTTCTGTTCAACTTTTTGAGATACAGTCAATTTTCTGCATCAAGGTATTTTAGTCACCGGCCATGGCTGAAAGCAGTGATGTATTCTGTATGTTGGCTGTTGAGGATAAGTTGGATGGTACCAACTACCCATTATGGGCTTATATGATGGGACATGTTTTGGTTGCAAAAGGATTGTGGAACATTGTGCAGGGTATTGAAAGACGTCATGTTACACCTGTAACAACAGGTACTGCAAATACAGGTGCTCGAGCTGATGAAGATGGTGTCGAAGATGATATTCCGCAGATTCCTGTTCGTGCTGCTGTATCTGTTGCACCTATTGTAGAGAAAATTCGTTGGGATGGCAGAGATGCCCAGGCACATGCATTGATAACTTTGTCTGTCAAACGTGCCATTACTCCTCATATTTGCTCTTGCAGAACAGCTAGGGATGCTTGGGATACACTTACCACATTGTACCAAGCTATGAATGAGGCTCGTGTTGCTTACCTCCGAAAACAGTTGGAGAGTGAGCACATGAATGAAGCTGATTCTATGGACAGTTTCCTAACAAAGATCAAAGATTTGAAGGAACAGTTGATTTCTGCTGATGAGGTTATACCAGATAGCTCACTTGTGCATACAGTTCTGAATGGTCTTCCTGATTCATATCAGAGTTTTGCTTCTACTCTTCGGTTGATGATGAAAGGCAATCCAAATGCCTTATCATTTGAGGAGTTAGTTTTTGTTCTATTGCAGGAAGATCAGTCCAGGCAGAACAGGTCCATTATGCATGTTGCAGATCAAGCTTTCCTGGCTAGTCAGAAGGGTAAAGGAAAATGGAGCTCTTCTACTAGTAAGCAGAAATCTGCAAATGCTGCACATTCGAAGAACCAGGATAAAGATGAGAAGAAATCAGAAAAGCAGAAATTGTTTTGCAAGTGTTGTAAAGGGAATGATCATATCATAAAGAACTATCCTAAACTGGCTGCAAAAGAAGCAAAGAAAAAGGAGGCTGGAATGGTTGTTGCAGAAGCCTCTACACCAAAAATAGAGTCTGCTAATCTTGTGCAAGAAGAAGAATGGGCGTTTACTACTGTTTGCAGTTTTGACCCATCTTCTCATGAGCAGTGCATGTCTGCAGTGGACTCAGATGTTTGGTACTTTGACAGTGGGGCGACCAAACATATTACCTCGTAGTGCAGTTTCTTCTCTTCACTCGAGCCAGCCCCTACAGGGAATACTGTCACATGCACCAACAACTCCTCTTATCCTGTTATGGGAGTTGGTAAGATCATTCTGACTACTGTTAATGGTAGTTCTTTCACCTTGTCAGATGCTTTATTTGTGCCAGGGTCAAGAAGAATCTATTATCAGTTTCTGCATTAGCCAAGATTGGCTTGGTTGTGAAATTCATTGATGACAGGTGTACAGTTCATGATCTATCAAATGGCGATGTGATTATTGCTTCTGGCATTTTGTGTCGTGGGCTGTATAAGCTCATAGACTATGAAAGATCTGTGAATGATTCGGCATGTGCAGTTCATGATTCTCAGGCTATGTCAGATGCAAAGCTTTGGCATGCACGCTTTGGTCATCTGAATTTTGCTAGTTTGCTACACCTATAGAAATCTGATATGGTGTCTTCTTTGCCCAAGCTTGAGGCACCTGGAAAACATGTATGTGAAGGCTGTATTTTGGGCAAAATGCAGCGTTCCTCCTTTCCAAAAGATGGTTCAGCTCGGGCTATGCAGAAATTGCAGCTTGTACATAGTGATGTTTGTGGTCCTATGCAGACACCCTCTTTTGGGAATTACCTTTACTTCGTGACTTTCATTGATGATTTTTCCAGGAATGCATGGGTATATCCACTCAAAGCAAAGTCCAAAGTGTTCATGTGCTTTAAACAGTTTTTGGTTATGGCTGAAACTCTATCAGCATGTAAAATGGGCACCCTCCATTCTGATCGAGGGGGGGAATATATGTCTTCTGATTTTAATGCATTTCTGGCTGAACGTGGGATAAAACACCAGTGTACAATGCCGTATACACCTCAACAGAATGGAGTTGCTGAACGAAAGAACAGGTCACTCATGGAGATGGCGAGGTGCATGGTCAAGAGTTAGGCTTTACCACATAGTTTCTGGCTTGAGGTTGTCATGTGTGCAGCATATGTATTGAACAGGTGTCCCACTAAAGCGCTGCAGTCTATCACTCCATATGAGGCTTGGCATGACCGCAAGCCATCTGTTGCTCATCTGCGTGTTTTTGGTTGTTTGGCATATGCATTAGTGCCTGAACAACATCGCAGAAAATTGGATGATAAGGCAGTAAAATGTATTTTTGTTGGGTACAGTTCTGAAAGTAAAGGCTATCGTCTGTATCATCCACAGACTAAACGCATTCTGGTTAGCCGTGATGTTGTCTTTGTGGAAGATGCTATTCAGCCATTGCTTTCATGTACTAAGGAGACATCTGTTAGCTCTAAAGACATGTATGATACTTTGATGTCTCTTTTTACAGGTGGACAGTCTAGTGCTGGTCCTAATGAGGCAACTTCTTAGCCTTTGCAGGTTTCATATGATGATGTAGATCATTCGATTTCTGATGCAGATTTACATGATGCACTTTTTGATGAGAGAGCTGATATTGAGCAGGCAAAAACTATGCCAAAATGGTTGGTGCAGACTTTGCGTGACAGCAAATTAGATGCACCCTTGTCATATCGTACTCGTTCAGGCTCTCATAGTACCTCCTTTGCATCAGATTGCTATGCTATGGCTGTGTCTAGTCTCTGTGATGAGAATGAGCCTGTTTCTTTTGATGAAGCACAGAATTCAGAAAATTGGATGGTTGCCATGCAATCTGAATATGATGCTATAATGAAGAATGGTACATGGTCTTTATGTGACTTGCCTCCTGGCAAGAAGGCCATTGGCACTAAGTGGGTATACAAGCTGAAGCGTAAACCTGATGGTACAGTTGACAGGTATAAGGCTAGGCTTGTTGCAAAGGGTTATGCGTAGGAAAGAGGCATTGATTTTGATGAGATGTTTGCACCTACATGCTGTATGACTACTGTTCGGAGCATTTGTGCACTTGCAGCCCATCATGGTTGGAATGTACATCAGTTGGACATTAAAATAGCATTTTTGAATGGTGACTTGCATGAAGAAGTGTATGTTTTTCAGCCCCGTGGCTTTGTGCAGAAAGGGCATGAAAATCAGGTGTGTAGGTTAAAGAAGGCATTATATGGTTTAAAGCAAGCACCATGTGCTTGGTATGAGAAGATACATGCCTATCTGGTTGCACATGATTTTGAGAACAGTCCAACTGAAAGCACCTTATATGTTAAGCGTGCTAATGATGTGCTTCTGATCACTGTTGTCTATGTTGATGACATGCTGCTCACTGGTCCTATTGAGAAGCATATTGCTGATTTCAAAGCTGATTTGCATGCCTCATTTGAGATGTCTGATTTGGGGCATTTGCATCACTATTTGGGCATTCAGTTTATGCAAGTTGCTGGTGGAATGGCTTTGTGTCAAACGAAATATATTGACATATTATTGTAGCGTTTTGGCCTTGAAGACTGTAAGCCTATTGCCACTCCTATGGAGACAGGTTTACGATTGAGTCTTCATGATGCTGGAGATGCATTTGATGTTGTTCTCTATCAGCAGGCTATTGGATGCTTGATTTACTTATGCATTACTCGGCCAGATATTCAGTTTGATGTCTCACAAATGAGCAGGTTTATGCATTGCCCAGGAGTCACGCATTGGAAGGCGGTTAAGCGCATCTTTCACTACTTGAGTGGTACTCGGCTACTTGGGTTGTTTTATCCCAAGGGGGGATCACTATCGCCAGATTTGCATGCTTTTTCTGACTCAAATTGGGTTGGTTGCTATGACACTCGTGTGTCCACGAGTGGTTTTTGCTTCATGCTTGGTAGCTCATGTATATCTTGGTTGAGCAAGAAGCAGCCTACTGTGGCCACTTCCAGTTGTGAGGCTGAGTATAGGGCAGCTTTCACAGCGACTGTTGAGTGTGTGTGGCTCATACGCCTTATGGCTGATTTGGGTGTTGGCCAGTCTTCTGCCACCACCATCTTCACTAACAGTCAGAGCGCATTGGCGGTTGCGAGGAACCCTGTGTTCCATGCTCGCACTAAGCACATTGAGGTGCATTATCACTATGTCAGGGAGAGGTTCTCTGCTGGGGAGATCAGCTTGGCATATGTGCCCAAGCAGGAGAACATTGCAGACCTTTTCACGAAGGCTCTACCTAGGGAGAAGTTTGAAGCTTTCCGCAAAGCTTTGGGCTTACTTCCTTTTGTGGAGTGATTTCCACATAGCTTGGCACTTCCTTATACATGAGTGCCAGCTACTTGTTCACCGCATCACTCCCAGGGGGTATTTGTTGATATATTTAGGTAGTGATGTGTGTGAACACACTAGGACCGCCGGGGCACTTTTTTCCCTCTTTAGGAGGTTTTTTTCCCCCGGCTTGTATATATGCCTATTGCCCTAATGGGCTACTTATCTTTGTACATTCTCTAGTAATACATTCACTATTGTGTGTTTGTGCTCCAAGCTTCTTCTTCTTCCTTGTGATGTTCGCGTGCTTCCGCAGACATCTATCTCCAACAATTAGCATGATGATTTTCTTGACTCAAATCATGATTCCCTCTCAAAACACAATTCTCAATAGAGGATCACATTTTTCAAAAGAATTGCGATTTTGTACAAGCAATCTTGTTTCTCTATGGAGAGAAAATCATGATTTCCTATTTTTCTTCAAACTCATGTTTTTATTGAAAGTCATGTTTTTTTTACAATTGTGTTTTACATACAATCACATTTCTTCCCATCATGTGGGACAAAATCATGAAATTCCGAATCCCTCATAATCATGATTTTTTGTTGAAAATTGCATTTTTTTTGTTTTCTCACAATTGTGATTGATCAAAATCGTGTTTTTTCTCACATGGTTTTGTGAAAACCATGTTTTTTTATATCCAAAATTGCAATTTATGTTTGTATATGTGCAAAACAAAATTCAGAATTTTTAATTGATTTTTCTTGCTCCCACTTATGCGCCTTTATTATATTTGATCATGCAATGAAAAAATGCAAAAAAGAAAACCTTTTTTCATCAAATCACAATTTTTGGTTTTATTGTTTTTTCTTGACTTCCATTGCATTGAAAACGATCAACAATCATAAAATGAACTTAAAGAAGTGTTTACCTTTGCCTTTTGACTAGAAATAGCTGCCAAAATTTGATTGCTCACTCTTAGGCTCAAAATCGCAATTTTGTTGCTCTTTGTCACTCACAAATCACACAATAGAATGCAATTTTTCCCTCTCCTTTGCTTTTATGATTCCCTAAAAAAAATCATGATTTTCTAGATTTTGTTGACATAACTGGGACCTAATTTTATTTATTTGTGGGATTTTCCCCTTCCCAATCATACACTTACCTCTATGTGTGAATATATTCCTCTTTGCAAATATTCATGAGATTTTTGTTGAATACTCTCCTATGTTGTTCCTTTTTCACCTCTAACCTACAATACAACAAAAATTCCAATTATTCTCATAAAAACATTTCTCTATGAATCAATTGATAGAAACTTAAAATTAAAAAAATCAGAATCAAATCAAAACACAGAAAATCAAGACTCTCATTGAAAATCACGATTTAGAGCACAAAATCGTGATTTTTACAACTCAAAGAAAATTCTAGCAAATTGACTAGTGGGAGTTAAAAAACATATTTGTCACATTTTAAGACATAAAATTGAGTGCGAAATTCATTAAAATTGTGAGGAAACAATAAACTCTAATTCTAGAAAAATAAGGAACAAATAGGTTTTAACCTAAAAATTTCACAAATTAATGAGATTTTGGTGGCCAAGTCTATTTCAAGATGCCAAAAACTATGTGGATAGGTGGGACATTTCCTTGAGAACAAAATAACCAATTAGAAAAGATGAAATTCCGTTGAAACCTTTAATGTCAATGAAAGCATCTAGCAAATGGGAATTGGACTCCATTGGACCAATACAACCACCAGTTGAAAATTTTCATGTAGAATATATAATAGTGGAAAAAACAAACTATTTAGCATAGTGGGCTAAAGCCGAATCCACTTCAAAAAATGATGCTCAAAAATCTACTAAGATTCTGCATGAATGTGTTATAGCTAGATTCGGATTACCAATTGAACTAGTGAGTGATAAGGGAACTCATTTTCTAAATCAATTAATAAAATCTATGAACAAACACTTTATGACAACTCATAGGAAAAACAGCATCCTATCATTCCCAAGCAAATGGATTGTTAGAGAGTTCAAATAAAGTCTTATGCAATATTTTGCCCAAATTGGTTAACACTAAAAGAATAGATTGGGATATGAAACTTTAGCATATCCTATGGGCATATAGAGTAACATACAAACCATCAATAAGAACTACTCCATTCAATCTAGAGTATGGAATGAATGCTCTCTTGCCAATGAAAATCTTAATATCTACTCTTAAAATAGGGAATCAATTAACTTGGACATGACATGAGTCGTTTGAATGGATTATTGAGTTATAACAATTAGGAGCATCTAGAATACAAGCAGTCATGAGCATATGTGCAAGAAAGAGAGACCAAAAGCTTACTATGATTTGCATATCAAGCTCAAAGTCTTTCAAGAAGGGGATTTAGTTCTAGCATAAAGGAACATTGGGGGAAATTGGAAAAAAGAGGACATGGACCATACATTTTGCATAAAATTAGTCCTAATGGAGCTATACAACTTGAAAACATAGATGTGGAAGTTATGCCAAATTATTTAAGTGTATGCAAAATCAAGTGATACATGGAACCTTCAACTATAGATACATGGAGAAGATTGCAAAAATCACAAAAAAGTAAAGAAGAAGAAATAAAGATAAGAAAAGAAGCTCAAGAGGAAGCAAAAGAAAGAATAAAAACAAGGAGAGAGATGAGAGAAGTATTGAATTGTGAATTTGTTAAGCAAGAAATGAGTGACCATCTATTAATGGTGGAGATGCTATATCAAGGAACAAATATTAGGGTTTTGTTAGACACTTAAGAACAAGTAAATATAATTAGTTCAAAATTATTGAATGAAATAAGTGAAAGGAAGATTAACAAGAACATAGTGATTAAAGCAATTAATGGGAAAATTATTTCTTCTTTATCAATTGTGAAGATTAAATTGAGAATAGGGGATGAGAAAATCTTGGTAGAATGCGAGGAATGCCTGAGGATTTGATGCTTGAAAGCTTTATTCTAGGTAAAGAATGGATGACTCAAAATCAAATTTCTTTGGATTTGAAAATAAACTGTTAAAATTAAAAGTGGAAGGAAAAGCCATGATAATTGTTTTTGTAAATAATGTTGTGTAGGACTTCAACTAGACATACAAGAAGCAAAAATGAAAACTTTCAAATTTCCTATTGAAGAAATTCAAGAAGGACCCACAAATATGAGTCCAGAGAATAAAACACAAAAGCATAATTGCAGAACTCATGATGATAAAACAAATAGTCTACAAAAGCAATATTTCATGACAAATATCACAAAAGTTTGGAGACCCAAAGCTGATGCTAGAAAAACAAACAAAGTAAAAAAAAAGGGCATATAGACAGATGTGGAGACCAAAGAAATATATTAAAGAAGAATTTCAAAAATCCCTAGAAATAAAGAGACCAATTGCTTCAGAAGAACAAACAAACAAAATTGATTCAGAAGAAATAAAGAGGAAAGTTGATTCTATTATTTTTTACAAGAAAATGGCTCAAGGACTACCTATTGCAATATTGAATGTAGATGGAGTTTCATTATCTATGGGACATTGGTTCCTAGATAACAAAGCAGCTGAAGAAGTGGTGGAGTTGGAGTTAGATGAGGAACAAGAATTGCCAAAGCAACAACAAATTGAAAAAGAGCTCAAAGAATACATCAAGATCAAAGAAAGTTAAATTCAAATATACTATGGTTTCTCAAGAATTTACACCTTCTAGAGGTGCAAAGTAATATACAAGAGATGAATGGTAGTAGGTTTACACAAGGTGCTTGACGAACCTACTTATTTCATTGTTTTAATAGGTGTGAAAAAGTCATGAATTGTATGCAAGATGTTAAAAGGAACAATTTTGAAGCATACTTCATCTATAAAGTGAAGAACTAGGAAAATGAGTAGGTGGAAATGACTATCTCACTAGAATGGATCAAAGAGGCTTTACAATTCTACTCAATGGGGACCAAGGTGGATGTAAGTTTTGTAAAGAAAAATGCTTCACCCTATGGAAGATACACAAGTTCATAGATTTTAAGGACAAGCCTAATGAGGAGCTGACTATCAAGATGTTCTTGCAACTTTGTTATGATTTCCAAGGTTACCAAGGTATACCATGCCTCACAAGCTAGTGACACTAGTTATGATGAATAACAAAGATAAAACTAAACCCTTTGAAGTACTTGACATGTCATTATACATCCATGAGCAATTGAAGGAGGCAACCAAACATTGGGAGACAAAGAAATTTATGAATGGAGCTTAACTTTTGACAAAAAATATTTCTCATATTTTGGGCATAGAAGGCAAGCTACAATTGGCACCACTAGCACATGCATTTAGATAATCATTAGTGGGAATTAAGAGTCCTATAAGTAAATTAGCAGACAAAGAGGCAACAAAGAAAAGAAAGGAAATTGTGTCAAAAATCCACCCACATTTGAAGAAGATGGAAATTGATCCTAGAAGGATGATTTTGGAAGAGGAAATAGTGACTGAAGAGGACATCCTCCTCAAACCTTTAAAGAGAAATTATATGATTATAAAAGAGCACACTATGAAGTACAATATTAGAAGATGCTAGAAGATCTCTTAGATAAGGCTAAGCTATCACTAGCAGATTGGACACAAAAAAAGATAGAACATTATGAAGACCTTCATGAAAATATGATGTGACATATGATGTGAGTTTGAGTTCATTAAAGGTGACATAATAATAACTAGATATAAGAAAGAGCAAGAAAAGATACAATTGGAGTTGAGAGAACAAAGATAATTTATAGATGTTTGCCAAGATAAGGTCATCAAACTAGAGATAGAGGTGATAGAATACAAAAATAAAGTTATATTATTAGAAGATAAATGTGAAAAGCAAAAAGAGATAATTAAGAAACATCAAGCATATGAAATCAAAGAACATAGCATTACAAAAATCATATCAGGTGGTAAGAAGGGCTAATGAATAAATTAACATGATGTTGATGGAAGAAGGAAATTATAGGTTAGGAGGAAGCAAAGCAAATTCAAGCCAAACATAGATTACTCATCAAGAAATTAAAGCCATTAAAGAAGAATTGGAAAAATTCAAAGAAGACATTAAAGATGCAAACGAGTTAGAGAAAGAAGCACATAAGCATGCTACTACTACTATAAGGGGATTTAATAACCTAAATGACCATGTTGAGAAAGAAAGAATGGGGCGGCGAGAACAAAAGGATGAGTTGATGAAAGATATAGAGATGCCAACAAAAGGAAACAATGGTGGAACTTGTAACAAAAAGACAATCGTAGAAGAAAGACCATCATCTCTCCTCCAAGATGAATGGACTAGAGAAAAAGGACAAGAGGAGATCAATGATGAATCTGATGAATTAATTCAAAAGTTATTGATTGATAGAGATATAAGAATGAGCTATACCAAAAAAATTCAGGACGATATGAAGATATAATAGTGCCGTTTGCACTAGAGCATGAGCTAGCCCACTACAACATCAAGGGTAGCAGATGGTTTGGGCATACGATTCTACATGGTCATAGAGAGGACAAAGAACTATTAGACTACTAGAGTAGGCATAAGCCCAAATGAGTTCCATGATGAAAATATTGAAGTTACGAAGAAACTTTTTGAGAAATCTAATCCTTCACGGAGAAACAAAAGGCTAGACAGGAACAAAGAATGCAAAAAAAAAATTCTACAAGTCCCTAACCATATGAAGGTAAATCCAACTTTTTTCCCTAATTCCATAAGAAGAGATTGGCAAAAATTTAGGCAAATGAGAAAAGATGGCAAGATTCCTTCAAAATGGCTGAACTTTCCAAAGTTGGTAGAACTAAAGAAAGGGACATGGCTAATTAAAGCTTACATGCTCAGTATAAGCAAGGCTGTTATTGAAGATTTTTTAGAGGTCAACAATCCAACATGTATATTAACTATAATAATACTAAAACTAATAATAGAATGTATAGAAGCATTCACAGGCACATACATGAGAGTTCTAGATTTTGTTCCCCTAAAGATGATCTTATTTTGATCTTAATAAAACAATAGAATTTGTATGATGGCTTATTACAACAGAGTCATATTTATGGGCATACAATATGTACAAACTTTTGAAGATGCATTTGATTATGGATTTTTTGAGAGAGACCTTGAAATATTTGGTAGAATATCCTTGGTAATGAAAGCGAGATTGATAGATTATGAAGCACTCTACATAGACTAAATCAATAAAGATATGATTGATAGGCCAAATGTAGCAATACAATGAAGAAAATAACTTTTTGAAATGGTCAATGATCTAAATATCATGAGAGAAAAAGTAATGAACAATTGGCACTGAAATCACAAAAAAAGATTATCTCTATCCAAATTTAAACTTAAGTGAAGAATTATATTTAAAAATGACGAAAAACTTTAAATCTTATGATGAAATGGAGTAGATTAGTGAATATTCTGATCTTTGTGTGATAAATCTTTCACTCCATTGATAAAGAAGGGGCTAGGGTCTTAGTATACTTTCCAGATTGAAAATTTAGTGTTTGAGGTTAGTCCTTTATGCGATTATGATTGGAGGGGACAACTCCAAAGTACAACAAACACTTCCCCAAATTAATGATTCAATTAAATTGGAATCAAACTACTATATAGGTGAAATTTGCTTATCTTCAACGGCCTAAAATTGAGGATCACTTTTTAACTTCCAATAAAATTAGTTTTGAAATTTGTAAAAAGTGATCCACACAATTTTCTTCATGAAACATTTACTGTGCTCATAACCTCATATATGCCTCCTACCTAAGCAAATCACTTGCTTATTTGGGATAATTTTAGTAAAAGACTATAGGTATTTGCACACAAAATAGTGACTTAGCATACTTAGCATGGTTTGTTAGGCTTGTTTCCATGCAATCCGACGACCATTCTAACAATCCATACCTTGTTGTAAACATTCTTTAATTTCTATTGGCGGATGCAAAATCTCAATATCGGACTCTGAGTGGACTGTGAGAATTGTTTGCAACAATGCAACTATGTCTGGAAATATTGTGTTTTGAGGAGGTCCATTAGATTCATTTTTGTATGAGGAGTTTTTTCTTGTCTCATCAATAATATCAAAGCAAGTAACGTATTGTAAATCATCAAGGGGAGGTTCTCCAATTCTGAAAGAAGTTGATTCTAGTTAAGAAGAGATCTACTCAAAGTAAAATAGTTGCAAAGGGGCAAGGGCCAAGATGGAAAAACAATGGATGAGAAGGATCAAGTTTATTTTTGGAAAATAATATTCGTGAGGTTATATTTGTGTTCTTATTACTTCTAGATATTTCAAAAAGAGCTAAGGAGGTCATAGTAAGAGTGGTCTCCATGTTTGATTTTAACACCGAAACTGAAAATCTAGAAAAGAGTAACTACCAACCATGGAAATTAAGGATTTCTAACTTCCTCATGGAAAAAGGCCTTTGGGCCCTTGTTAGTGGTTTAGGAGAGTTTTTTGTTTCCTATCTAAGGGTATACAAAATTCCATGATAGGACATATTCAAGAATTAGTTCAATAACCTTGAGACAAGCTCAATTATTAGCATAAATGAATAGATTATCAAGGATTCAATAACCTTGAGACAAGCCCTATCATTAGTGTAAATGACT
The DNA here is from genome assembly GCA_020310875.1 of Ceratopteris richardii. Classification (NCBI taxonomy): domain Eukaryota; kingdom Viridiplantae; phylum Streptophyta; class Polypodiopsida; order Polypodiales; family Pteridaceae; genus Ceratopteris; species Ceratopteris richardii. The sequence goes on from CM035444.1 coordinate 80,369,121, forward strand.
CAATAGGGAGCCATGTAGAAGATGGTGATCTTGTAATTAATATACTAAATGCCTAAGTTTTTTGTGCAAGGTTCAAGAGGTAGAGGAAGAAGAGGTGGACAAGGAAGAGGTATAGGATCAACTGGGAAAAGACAAAGACATGATTCAATTGAAGAGAGATAATGTCAAATTTCAAGCTTAAGACGAAGAGGAAGGTTAAGAGGAAGATGTGGAAAAGGTTACAATTCATGGAGCTCAAGTGAAGATGAGTGTTACATTTGTGGTAAGCCAAACCACTATGCAAAAGATTGTTGGCAAGGAAACAACCAATGAAGAAATAAGAGGTTAAAAAACAATAATAAAAGAAAAGTTCAAATTTAGAGAATGATACATTGTTGGAAATGATGCACAAATGAGGCGAAGAGTGTGAATAACACATGATACAATGGTTTCAACAATCACATGAAATGCGATGAAAATTGGTCTAGAAATATCCATGCCTCAAAAAGCCAAATTTAGAAAGGTGAGTTGCATCCCCATTCCATCACATACATAGTTGATATGATTCTTGAAGGTAATCAATATGCAAAATTCTTTTGAAATATTTATTGCACATATGTGCTGAATATAACAAAGAATCTGGCATTTGGCCTAATGGTATATAGAGGCTGACATGGATATACCTTGATTTAGATGTAGATTTCATAGGTTTTCAATATATCTCATGATATAATCAAAATTTAGAGAATGTAATATCACTGTCACATTTGGAGCATGTCAAAGCCCTAAGAAATATTGTCTACTTGCTTGATTCTAACATCCAAAGGTCTGAGTTGATGGCATGATCATCAATTTTCAATCGCCCTTCATGAACCACCCTTCAACACCTATATAAGGAGGACTTGGACACATATATCCTTAGTCATTCCAATTCCAACCTTGGGAGCTCAATGAGTCCTGATCTCTAAGTAGGTACTTTCCAAGTTCTAGTTCATGTTTATGTCTTGCTCCTTATTCTAGTCATGTCTAGTCTAATTATTGGACATCTAGTCTTGTCCTCTTGTAATATCATAGTATGAGATTGAGTCAAGTTATTTCTTGTATCTAGTTCATCTCCATCAAGGGAGTTCTTTTAATTTGAATATATTATTTCATAACTATGATTCCGATTTGTGGGATCTCTTGTATCTTGTCTAATCTAGCCATCCATACCTATTCGTTCCAGGTTGTCGGAATTGTTGTAGTATTCATATGTTCTTGTAGTATTCATATATTCTTGTAGTATTTCCACCATGTTATATTTATGAAGTCTTATCCAATCTAGTTAGATGGCATAATCTAGTGCTTCCTTGACATTTTGAAGTTAGACTTACTAGAGAGGTGGATGCTATATCGAAGGCCCAAAAATGGATAGATATTTTTTTGCAAAGGGGAGGAAGGAAGTTATGTTCTTCATAATAGAGGTAGAAACAAATCTTGACCAAAACCTCCAATTTACATGTGGTGGAAAATCGCTTGCAAAAAGTGGCTTGTGGAACAAAAGAATGGGCCACATCAATTTGCAAAAAATGAAGGGCATGTAGATGAGACATTGAATGGGCTAAGGCGCGTTGAAGCTTATAATAAAAGTCACTTATGTAAATCATGCAAATTGGTAAGCATACTAATCTACCTTTCAAGAAGCAATTCTTTGTAAGCCATAATCAATTTGACCTCATACATACATATGTTTGGAGAACAAAAGAGGACACTCACTTGGAGATAATGGATATTTTATGATGTAGGAAGGTACATCAAAGTTATTAGGTATGATGGAGGGGAGAGTATTTCTCCCACAAAAGTTCCAAACTCTTGGTTGATGGTGGAACCAATAGGAAATTTCCATGTAGATATAATCCCCCCCCCCCAAAAAAAAAAGAGATGACAAAGAAAAGAAAAAGTATTTGGCAAAGTGTTGGTAGGGAAACGCTTCATAAAATGCATATGTCTAACTACTATTCTAGAAATGCCATAGCAGTTTTAGCATATACCATGATTAGAGCTACACCCTAAAGTATACACTCTTCAACCAACTGTGAAGCATTCTATGGAAAGAAAACATATCTTTTCCGTCTTATAGTTTTTGGATGTTGTATGTCAAGAGTGAACATTTCTCCCTCCTATCTTCCACGTGATAGCACATTGAAGCCATTCTTTGGACCTTTAATAAAGTGGCCTCTATTGTTTAAGATAACATGGTAGCCATTATCTACCATTTTACCTACACAAATCTAAGAAGGAGATGAGAAAAAGAAGCTCGAGAAGAAAGATGAATGAATTTTTCACTTAAGTATCCAAAAAGTTGTTTACAACTTGAGGTTTTTGTCCTTCATGCTAAGACAAAGGTCCCCCTTTGACATGGAAAATGAGCAATATTCACTTAAAAATAGACCTAAAGCTCATTAGATCATCAAAGTAAGTCCTAATAAGCTCCTTGGCCTTTACAGAGAAGGAGTATAAATGCAAGGCTACACATGATTTTCTAGAAAAATAGCCATATATGGCATGGTTTGCCTTCTGGTTCCCAACTTCTCTATCCATTTGATGCTTCCTTATTTCTTGGCTTCAACCAAGGGATGGTAGCATGCACTTCATGCCCTAAAATTTGATTGGCCCCTTCAGGTCCTCAAAGCTTTGCTTCTTATCTTCACTTAATTTCTTCCTACTTCTCCTTCTTGCAACAACTTCCCGATGTAAAAAGATAAACTATGCTAAGAGAAATCAATTTAGCAAGTTAAGCTATACCCCCGACTTTTTAGGACAGTAGCAGACAATGACCAGAGATCACACTCCATTGTCTTTGACAAGCCTTGTTGGACCTTTGTCAGGGTTCACATGTGGTTCATGCGTTCACAAGCCAACTGGTCTTGTGCAAGTGTTTTCTAGCTAAAAACATAAGATGATCATTCCATTCAAGACTACTAGGTCCGAGCATAATTCATGTTTCCTTACAAAAAATTTCCAAGTGTTTCTGACCATTATTTGGCATGCCGGATCAAGAAAAATCGCTACCTCTTCTTGCCAAAATGCTATGTTTTATCATATTAGGATTAATCATAGTATGATTAATCATATGTATGCGAGGGCCTGATTATAAACTTGAGCCATGTTTGGATTTTGCCGAAGAAGCTATTTGTGCCAATTCAGATTTGCCTTTGCTATCATTTGGTGGGTAAGATGTTGCACATCATCTTGGGTCATCATGCATTATCTGCATCTACACATATCTTTTCTTTTATATACACTGGAGATTTGACACAAATATGGCCATACGTAGGTGGGTATGATGAGATCAAATGTGTTTTCTATAATTTTCTCATTCTTTTAATCAAGTAGGGGTTGAAACAATCCTCAAATTTGTTCCATAGCTCTTATATAAGTGCAATTCTTTCTTCACGCATACTATCAACAATGGGTGTTTTCTCTATCCTCATGTATCATAGGATCATAATCAGGAAGCTTGTGAATCAGCGTGATATTTGGAACTCGACTCATGTGATGGCCATATGATGCTCCTTAAAGATCAACTGCCATTTCAATTCTTCCATGGTTCCAATGCGATTTCCCTTTTCCTCTATAGATTATTGAGCCCTGATTGTATAGATTTGTTCTTGTGTTTCAGCGAGGAGATGTGTTCTTGGAGGGTTTCTTTCTCCTTGCGAGCTTCTAGTAATTGTGCCTTTAGTTCCTTCGACCAAATTAATTTCCTTCATGGTTCATTGAAATAGCTCCTAGCACTCCTCTTCTATGCCTTCTCCCTTGTTTTGTGTTTCATGGACTACGAACACTTCTTCATCTATGCTTTGTGAGGCTTGATGTTCCTCCTTTGGTGTATGGGTGGTGTCCACTAGTGCATCTATCACTATGTTTGCAAAATGTTGTTCCATATTTGTCTCTTCCCTACCAATATTATATCCTAGTGCTAGTACTTCCAATTCTATAATCTTACATTCCATGAATTCGATCGGTGTTTCCTAGATTAGACCTTGTGCTTCTTGCTTGCCTCATAATGGATTACATTCCTCTTGATTCAATGCAGGTGATCAAGTGAAATATTATATCATCGGAGAAGTTAAGGAACGATGAGATGATGATTGATAGAAAGACCTGAATTTGGTCTACTTAAATAGTGGACAAGATTGATGGGCACGAAAAAGAAAATGAAGAAAAAGATGAGGGTGATTGATATGATGAAAATAATGAAGATAGTGAAGTGATCCCATGCTTTCTTCTTTTCAGAAGTGTTCTTGTCCTTGGAAGCTATCGATTTTTTTTTCCTACGTTGCTTCCAAGTCAAGTTCCTTTTCTTCTTCTTCTTCTTCTTCTTCTTTTCCCTAGATGGCTCTAGATTGGGAGATTGAGGGGGTGAAGGATCTTCTTCCTCATTAGAATGTTTAACCTCATGCTCCTTAGCTTTTTCTTTAGCTTGAGCTTGTTTTATTGCTTGAAGATGAACTTTCCCTTCATAATCACTATCACTTGCCATGACCTTAACCATTTTCAATGGTGTGTTTTTAGTGTTTTGAGGGTTCTAGGGACAATCTTTAATAAGGTGATCTTTCCCACAATCCTCACAACATCCTTCAATCTTCTAGATAAATGACTTAGATGTTTTAGGTCCATCCTTCAAGAAGTGATCCCCACAAAATTTGTAGCATGAACCTTTAGGACATGTGCGCCTTTTGTGCATTGTTGTATTTGGAAAACTCCCTTTTCTACATAGTCAAGACTAGACTGATCAATCCAAGTGGGATTTTCACTCTTGGTTACAAGATAATAGTTTTCTTCTTGATACCATTTACCATCAGCATATGTATCTTCAAAAGCATATGTATCTTGAAGATACGCATTTCTATATTTTCGATATGTATCCATATATTTAGAGCTTATTTCTATCACAAATGATTTTATTGGGAGGATAGCTCTCTCTATGTTTTTCTCTAGAACAACCTTTGGAGGTAGAAGTGGTTGTTGATCCAAAACCAGCCTCGTAGGCTCCTGGTTTCCTTGATTGTACCTAATTTTTCCATAGTAAGGTTCTCTATACAATTGCTATGATCTCTAAGAGGGTTTCCATGTGCATCCTAAGGAGGATATATAGGCCTTGACTAGTAGTTTTGTCTTTGTTGATATTGTCGTTGTTAGTATTGATGTTGATGTGGTATGTTAAAATCTAGTGGTATGTACCTTGGAGCTCTAGTGCACAAGTAGGTAAGATGATTCCACTTATAGAGCTAGCATCTCCTAAGACGTCATGATCTTTGACCATATGAAACATTAAATTTCTCTTTCACTTGTTCCAACTAAAGCTTCTTTACTACCATGTCCAAAATTTCTTTCTAAGACATTTTTGAGCTAGATGAAGCAGAGGCTTCATCCTTAGTGTCAAAAGGTGAAATCTTCAATTTTCTAGCCAAAGTTTGTAGAGGCCCCTCTTGGAATAGAGAGATTAACTTCTTGTCTGGTGAATGGAATTTTACCAAGTAGACATTTATCTACATATTGCTTAAGGCTATTGGAAGTCAAAGTACATATGGTCCACATTCTAGCAATTCTACATTTTGGACTTAGCATTTGTTGTACAGTTTGGGTAAAACTTTTTTAGGTTAGATAGATAGAGCTTGGCAAGAGCTATCTAGTGGTATGCTTCATTTCTTCATCACAGGTCAGAATAGGGAGAAAACTCAAACCCTAATTTAGCTCAAAATGGAGGAAAAGCTTTTCTGGAAGAACCAAACTCAAAAGCAGCTAGGTTATGAAATCAAAATACCAAAAGCAGCCAAAATCAGCCAAATTTAGCAATAAGTTTTAAAATAACCACAAAAAGCTAAAAAATAACGATTGAGTTTTTAAAAACATGTGATCGCAGCTTTTGGGCTAAAAACTTGATTTTTTCAAAAAAAAAATCACTAGCTTTATTTTGGAGAACCTCAACTATATAAGGAGCACCTTGGCACATAATTCGATAATCTCAAGCTAGAGTTTTGGAGTTCTGAAGCTTTGGAGGTGAAGATTTGGTGAAGGAGAGGCTACTCTCTTGGAGCAAGGAGTCTTCTACAAGGTGATGGCAGCTATATTTTGTAAATTAGCCTTATATTCTGTATTTAGGGTTTTTGAACCCTAATTTTAGAATTAGGGTTTGCTAATATTCAAATTTGTTGCACTTTCTTGTGAGGATAGGTTCACTTCGTTGCTCATTTGCTTCACACAGACTCAAATTATAACAACGTAATCTGAATTTTGTATCATTGTCTTCTTGGCTATTCTTCCATTAGTGAGTGCACCACATCATATGGTTGAGTAGTACTCCCATGTTGTAATTTGGACATCTATTTTTTAGTGAGTAAGCATCTTGCTTACGTTCCCTATCCTTGTCTCAAGATCTCTTTCTTTCTATCTCTCACATATCGTCTTGATTAATTAAGTGTGTATGCTCAAAGGTTTTTAGTATTGGAACGATCCTGGGGCCCCGAATTCTAACACTTGGTATCAGAGCATAATTGACATACACACTTAGTTAAGATGAGTGAGTATCGAATTGAGATTGAGGACAAGTTGGATGGATCTTCTAATTATCCCATGTGGAGTTTTATGATGATGAACTTGTTAGTGACAAAGGATTTATGGAGTATCATCAATGGATCCTTAACAAGACCAAGATGAGAAGGTGAAGAAGGGGATACAACAACTTCAAGAGGTACTTGTGTTGCTATCACAAAACCAACTAAAGAAGAGGTAACCACTTCTACATCCAGAGTCATAGGTAGATCTTTACCTAGAGTTCCTCCTACTGAAGATCAGGCAAGATGGGATTCTAGAGATGCTTTAGCACTCTAATTCATAGCAATGAGTTTCAAAAAGCATATTCTATTGCATATCAGATCTTACAGAAGTTCTAAACAAGCTTGATTGAAGCTTGAGAATCTTTTTCAGAGCAGAAATCCTGCTAGGAAAGCTCACTTGAGGAGACAGCTAGCAAATACAAGGATGAAGGTTGGTGAGTCAATTTAAACCCACATTACGAGACTCGTTGACTTGAGAGATCAACTTCTAAATGTAGGAGTTGAGATATCTGATGAAGAAATGGTAAATACGCTGATTAATTCACTTCCTATCTCATATCGGTCTTTCATAACCACTCTTACCCTTACCACAAGAGATAGAGAGGTTACATTTGAAGAGTTAGAGTTCTTGTTACTTCAAGATGAAGATCAGTTGAAGGGAATGGAAGAGAATGCAGAAGCACTTTTATCTTCATCAAAGAGTAAAAAGAAGAAGAAGGATAAGAAGGAAAAGCAATCCAAAATGGAAAATAAGTCCTCTTTACCTTCTACTTCAGATTCTATTTCTACTACATCTAAAGAGAAGTCTTCTAAGAAGAAGGAAGCATTATGTCACTATTGCACTTGTTGTGAGGTTAGGTTCACTTTGTTGCTCATTCACTTAACACAAACTCAGATTATAACATCATAATCTGAATTTTGTATCATCATCTTCTTGGCTATTCTGCCATTAGTGAGTGCACCACATCATATGGTTGAGTAGAACTCCCATGTTGTAATTTGGACATCTATTTTTTAGTGAGTAAGCATCTTGCTTATGTTCCCTATCCTTGTCTCAAGATCTCTTTCTTTCTATCTCTCACATATCATCTTGATTAATTAATTATGTATGCTTAAAGGTTTTTAGTATTGGAATGATCCTGGGGGCCCAAATTCTAACACATGCCTCTTGCTACAACTTGTACATATTCATGGGTAGCTGGCTTGAAGCTATAAACTAAAGACATGGAAGATGGATATGCATAGATCATAAGGATGGTTTAGGTAAAAACTATCACTTGTGAGTACACTCAAGGTTAGGAAGACCTAAAGTGCAATGAGGGTAAGTCTATCATCTGAGGTCTAGATGAGTTTGGAGTCATTTTTCATGGGACTTTGTTCTACATTTCAGAGAATTATATGGTTTATTATCTCCATTTTGGTATGGTCAAGCTTATAAGCTTGGCACCTTACATTAGATTTTCATATTATTACTCCATAGAGGATATATCATATGGACTTAGCTCATTTTGATGATGTTATATGTTATGGGACTAATAGTTTGAAAACTAGGTATACATGCGAGATAGTAGGCACCACTAAGATGGTTTCCCACCTTTAAGATGATCTTTTATTAGACTTCTTGAGGGGAAGGATACGAGGAAAACAAAGATGATCATGTACAATTTGTACATGAAGCTCGGGGGATTCCTAGAAGGAACTCTTTTATGAGAGCTAGGATGATGGATATGCATAGATCACAAGGATGATTAAGGTAAAAACTATCACTTGTGAGTACACTCAAGGTTAAGAACTCTTTTATGAGAGTTAGGATGATGGATATGCATAGATCACAAGGATGGCTTAGGTAAAAAATATCACTTGTGAGTACACTCAAGGTTAGAAAGACCTAGAGTGCAATGAGGGTAAGTCTATCATCTGAGGTCTAGATGAGTTTGGAGTCATTTTTTAAGGGACTTTGTTCTACATTTGAGAGGCTTCTATGGTTTATTATCTCTATTTTTGTATCACTCTGATCACTTGTGTTGGTACTATGTATGGGTGTGGACTCATCCTTATTTTAATTTTGATTATGGCTGGGATTACATTGTATGAGTGAAACATCTCTATAGGAGAAATCATGGAGATTGACCTTGTTCATCTCTTGCATGTTGTAGATACAGAGAATTCGTGCCCCAACCTTTCACTATTCTAAGTTTCCTTAGGAATGACCATCCTAAAAGCATCTGATAATTTTTGGATTTATAAAATTGTAGATTGCAAGTGCATGATCAAGCATGAATCAAGTGATGAGAAGAGTGCTCTCTAGAAGACCAATTGGTTTTATCATATGTCCTTCAGCCATTTGTGGTTTCATCCTAGTAAGTGGTAAAGCTATTTTACCACATTTATTCCATACGTTAGTGGTCATGATGGCATTAACTAGTTTGGAATCAATGATAGGCATTTTGTGTCTCCATTGTATTTGATCACGAGGATTGTGTTTCCCTCACGTCCTCCATTGTCATCTTTCCCACCATGTTGATAGGAATTGGAACTGTTGTTAGAGTGCTTCCTATGTATTTGTGGTGTGGGTTCCTCTTTACTTTCACAATATTTCCTACAAGACTTTTGCTTGTGCTCAGTGGCTTGGGTTTCTTTTTGGGTTTGTAGCAAAATTGTTTTATGACACTTAGATCTCTCTTCATATTGGCCTATGTATCTAGGGAGTGATCCCAAACTTGGTGCCATATCTGACTCAATATTAGGCCCAATGGGTTCATCTGATGGATTTGCCTCATCTATCACATGTCGATCATGAAGATAGAGTTTTGAAAAGGGTGGTTTATTATCTTGCATATTGATCCATTTCTTGGCTTGTAATACGTCCCATAATTTTCTTTGGTGCTGGGTCTCAACCTTTGGATCTAGAATCCTCTCTTCATAGATCATATCAATGGTAGGAGATGTCATGTGCACTTCTTGATATGTAGGTCATATGGGTTCAACCATTGAAGATGACATTTCTTGAAAAGTTGGCAATACAGGCTTTTGAGTTTCACATGGTACTTTTTGTCCTATGTGCCTTATAGGATTAGAAGTGTTGAGTGGCATATTCTAGACTAGACACTTGGCATGGGCAATTGCCAATATTTTCCTTCCTCTAGGGTTGTACCCTAGATGTAAGTTTTGCTAACTTTTCTCATAGCCTCTATGCAATGGCCTCATCAATCTTGTCCATGGAAGGAGATGAATATTTAGGCTCTTCATCAAGTACTATTGAAGGACAAAGGAGATGTCCAATATCATTCCCAACGTAAATATATCTCTAGATGCACCTTGTGAGAGTGGTGGGTTTCATTTGGTAAAGCATACTTCTTAGTCTAGCGCTTAAGAGCCCATCTTGGAAATGACAAGCTAGTGTAGCATCCAAAGAGAAATCTTTTGCTTGTGCAACTTATGTTCTATATCTTTTGGTTGCCTCTTTGATTGATTCATGGGATCCTTGTTTGAAGCTTTTGATTTGAAATAGGGTATCATGTCTGACACCAATCTTAGCAAACTCGATGACAAGCACTCAAAGGGAGGTTGTCAAGATCATGAAAATCCTCTATACTTAGTACGCATAACCATGCTAAATAAATGTTGGATAATGTCAAAACAAATGCTTCAAATTTAGTAACCCAATCATTTATTTGTTCAACTAGGAATACGTGGTGAAACTTATCTTTGTGTAGGCTATGATCCCCTATTCCATCAAACTGATGTCACATACATCTCACGTTATAGATATGAGCTTGGAGAATAAGCCCCGATTTCTTGACTAGGGTTGGGGACTTCACACTTAAATGTGTATTTGTGAGTGTAGGGGCTTGAGCACTAGGAATTGTGCAGCTTAATGTTGCACATAGAAATGAACATGGTACTCCATTCATAGAGAGTGATTGTGCATTGAATGTGTACCTCTGATGGTAGCTCTTCTTTACTATGGATGTACTCAAAGGAAATGATTTCTCTAGCATAACAATGATTTTTGTTTAGTGTTTCCCATTGCAAGGCTGTGAGATATCATATCTTAAATCCTTACATAGTAGTTCACCCCCTTATACATTTGGTTAGCCCCTAAGTGACCTGATTGATTCCCTTGCACACCACGTGATATAGAAGTTGCTGGATGGGATTTGTGCCTATTTGAGTCCAAAAAAGCTCTAAGTGGTTGATCAATGAGTTCTTATTGTAGACTAGCAAATTGGGAACCCTTTAAAGTTTTGAATCTACCTCTAAGTGAGAGAATAATGTCACATAACCTAGGTAAATGGTTGGTGAGTGGATGCCCTAAAGAGGACCTTCCTTATTTCCTAGCCTTTAGGATGGTTGTTGTAGTGGTCCACAGGTTTCTCTATGTTTCCTAAGAACTAATAAAATGAATTTTTTCAAACCTTTCAATCTTAGCAATTAAATTGAATCATCCTAGGCCAAGAAAATTTCCTTTTTACAATTGAAATATGAAATCCTATAATACTTATTTTATTTTAGAATACCACTAGTAGTTTTTTTAGCCTTTAATATCTTAGATTAATATTTTTTATCCCTAAAAATTAAGAATCATTACAAGGTCCATGAAAGGCTCATTTTTCCCCTAATGCTTGTTGCTCTTCTTGTCTTGTTGTTGTTGTTGTTGTTGTTATTATTATTATTATTTTTTTTATTTTTATTTTTTGGGTTTTTTGTTGTTGTTTTCATTTTCATTGTTGTTGATGTTTTTCCTCTCATTGTTTTCATTATCCTTCATGGATTTCTTGATGCTCAACCTATTATTGTTGTTGTTGCTACTATGTGGCAAATTTATGATGCTTATGTTGATGTTGATCTTCAAAGTTTATGGGGTCTTTTTGTGAAATAGAACCATATGATCTTTGCATCTACATATCCTTCACCATAATGGTGACTCTATGAGCATGCATGGCAAAAAATATGGTTTCTTGAAAGAACTCAATTAAAAGGCATTCAACTACCTGATGGAGGCAACCGATTGCAACTCTTTACCACTACATCTAGAGAACAATCCTCACAAGTATTTCTGACTTGCCTCTAGAAGAGTGCTTTTGGGATGGTTAAATCCATGGCTTCAAAGGCCTCTATAATTTTTTGTAGAATACTAATGCTCTGTTTTGTCCTTCATTTGTTCTTCAATCACTTTCATGCATACACTTGTCCTTTTTTGGCCACTTGGATGGTCTTTCTGAAACTCTTTTAGCAATCGTTTGCACCAAGCTTGGGCCCAAATCTACTATCTCCTCTATGTGCTTGGCAAGTGCCATTAGTCACTAAGAGAAGGTAAATATGTGATGAAGATAAGAAACACAAGTTATAAAATTTAAGGTGAAGACACTTTAAAAATGTGTTTTGAAATGTGTATGTACTGGTGCACTTGGAAGGAGACACTCTCCTCCCATTTCAAAAAAAAAGGGCTCCTTTGAAAATTTTTGCATATTCCAAAAGATTAATGAATATTAGCTAATGAACTAAAATACTGGGATTTCTTTATAAAAGAGTACTTGGTTTTGACTCTAGACAAGTCATGATGTCTTAGAGTCTACCTATAACCATGCAATAATAATATCCTGTAAGTGGCTCAATCATTCTTAAAATTGTGTTTTAAAATGCAAGGGGATCATCTCATTGCTAAAGAGATTGTGTCCTTACATTCTAGAAGATATTTTGGTAATTTTCTTCTAGATTATTACAACAACAGTTGGAGCTCAATGCTTATTGTGTTTCATCAGTTAATGGACCTTTACCCATTTTGAGTTGAATCTTTGGTACTCAAAAAACACTCTAGTTTTAAAACATAAAGAGTGGAAAGGTGGCCCTCAAAAATATCATTATCACACTTAGACCCCCACAATCCAATATGGTTAAAAAGTAATATGTAATAAAAAACTCAACATAGGGGAATCTTGCCCCCTCTTCCCCCTTTAGCCAAGTAATTTATAGGCTACAGATTGTGTCCCCCACCCTCTTTTGTTTTGTCCATCACCAATCACTCCTTAATCTAGAACACCCATGCAAGATTCATTTTTTCCCCTAATCTCTCTCTCTCTCTCTCTCTCTCTCTCTCTCTCTCTCTCTCTCTCTCTCTCTCTCTCTCTCTCTCTCTCTCTCTCTCTCTCTCTCTCTCTCTCTCTCTCTCTCTCTCTCTCTCTCTCTCTCTCTCTCTCTCTCTCTCTCTCTCTCTCTCTCTCTCTCTCTCTCTCTCTCAAGTCTAGCTAAACATCACAACTAGCTATTAGATTTTCAAGAAATCTAAAAGGATATGTAGAAAACTCTCTGAAGGCATCTTGCCTAATGCTAGAATAATCATTATTCTATCTATATACCTCCCCTTGCCCCTCTATCTCTCTCTCATGTGTTTTTTTGTCTCTCTCTTCAAGAGTTATATTAATCTCATGCAATCAATATTTTGAAATGTGCATGCATGATGCATAATGTGTGAGGTCTATGTGCATATCTTGAAGCTTGAGAGGATGGGAGAGGAATGGGTACCTTTTGTATTTTCACAAATGAGGATTATTCTCTTGTGTGAAAGGAAAGTGATGACCTTGATACTTTTTTCTTTCATAAAGGAAGCATCCCATCAAATTCATGCACCGAATTACCATGATGTGGTTCCCAATCCTACATCAGCATGTGACACGGCTAGTTGCCATTGAAAATCTCAAGGATGATTCATATATAACCAAATAATTCTATGAAATCATGCCATTCGTGTGTGCACTTACCTCTGATCACTCCTTCACCTCAGCATCCTCGATTAATTAGCTCTAAAAGATAATTAGTGAGTGAATTCCCAACTGCTCCCCCTCAATCACTAATTAGCATTCTTTGAATTCTTCATACAATCTCCTTCTTCTTTATTCCTACCATTCGTCTGAATCTATTTGTCTACACTCCATCCAAGATTTCTGTCATGATATCTACTATTTGATCCTTTGTAGGAGTATACACTACTTCAATTTCCTTCTCCATTACCTTTTCTCATAGGAAATGATATTGAATCTCTATATGTTTCATTCTTGCATGAAATACTAGATTTGCTACAAGATAAAGTGAACTCATATTATCTCCATGTATTATAGGTATACCTTGATCAATGCCCAAGCTTTTGAACAAGATCTGCATCCATATTACTTCTTTAGATGCTTCCACAAGCCCTTTGTATTTTGCTTCAGTTGATGATAATGCTACTATATGTTGTTTCTTTGAACACCAACTTACAAGCTTATCACCAATGTACACCATGTATCCATGTGTTGTTCAATCATCTTGACTTCCTGCCCAATCTGAGTGACTATATGCTCTCAACTTTATGTTTGAGTTAAAAGGATAATATAATCGTTCCTTTATAGTTCCTTTGATGTATCCGAGAACTCTTTGAACTGTAATCCAATGTTGATCCTTTGGACAATGCATGAATTATCCCACTACATAACTAAGATCAGGTCTTGTTAGTCTAGCATAAATCAAACTTCCCACTAAAGATTGATACTTCCTCATGTCTTTGAATTCTACACCATCATACTTTCTAAGTGGAGTTGAAGCTTCCCTACAATTCTCCATGTTAAACTTCTTCAATAGGTTATGATTGAGTTCAAGTGGAGTTGAAGCTTCCCTACAATTCTCCATGTTAAACTTCTTCAATAGGTTCAAAAGATACCTTTCTTGTGATACATATATACCATGATTTGCATAAGTGATTTCCATTTCAAGAAGGTATGATAACTTTCCTAGATCACTTATCTTGAATTCCTTCTCAAATAATATCTTTACTTCCTTGATTCCTTCATTTGAAGTACATGTGATTATAATGTCATCTACATAAATACAAATGTAGATTATACCTTGATCTGTTCTTTTGATAAGTAGACTTGCATCTACCTTTGAACTTTAATATCCAAGATCATTGAGATACTTCACAAGCCTATAGTTCCAAGCTCTTGGAGCTTTCTTTAATCCATATAGTGCTCTTCTTAATCTACAAACATCATTTGGATACCTAAAATTTGCAAAGCCTTGTGGTTGCTCCATGTATACTTTATCATATATATATCCATTAATAAATGCATTCTTTATATCCAATTGACTCAAGGTCCATCCTTTTGATGCTTCAATAGCAATGATTGTCCTTATGGTTGACATCTTTGCCATAGGATTAAATGTCTCGTCATAATCTATGCCATGAGTTTGGCATAGCCTTTTACCACCAATCTTGCTTTATATCTGGCAGTTCTTCCATGTGTAAGATTCTTCACTTTATAGACCCATTTATTTCCAATCACTTTATTACCATTTGGTTGTGGAACAAGTTCTCAAGTCTTGTTCTCCTCAAGTGCATTGAACTCTTCCTTCATTTCTTCTTCCCATTGTTTCTTGCATTTTTCTTCATCATAGTTTGAGGTGCTTCATCTTCTTTGAACATGTAAGCATAGCTTTTCTGGGTCATATAAGAAGTATCATAGGAATACCTTGTTGGTTGTCTCCTTAATCTGGTTGACCTTCTTGGTTCACATTTCTTCATCAAACCTAGGTGCATCTTCATTTCTCCTTGATGATCCAGCTCTGGATGTACTTACTTGCATGTCTTCTTCTTCATTTATTTTGCATATTTGATTTACTTCTCTCACTTCTTACCTCTTCTTCAAATGGTTCACTGTTATGACTTTTTTTTGCATACCAACTTTTTGTTCATCAAATATCACATCTCTAGAAACAAGAAATTGTTTGATTAGAGGATTCCATAACCTATAACCCATGTGCTTTTCATCATACCCAATAAACACATATTTTTCAGCCTTGGTTTCAAGCTTATGTTTGAGTTGTGATGGTACATAATCATGGGGAATTGATCCAAACACTTTACAATGATATAATGTTGGTTTCTTACCCCACCAAGCTTCATAAGGAGTCATTCCATTGAGGTTTGTACATGGTAATCTATTCACAAGATATGTGGCTATATTTATAGCCTTAGAGTATAGATAATTTGGACAAATTTTCTCCTTTAACATAGCCCTAGCAAACTCAACCAAAGTTCTATTTCTTCTTTCTGCCACCAAATTTTGTTGAGGTGTGTACATGCAAGTTATTTCTCTCTTAATACCTGCATTCCAAAGATAATCATTGAATTCTTGGGAAAAGTATTCTCCCCCTCCATCAGACCTAAGCCTCTTGAGCTTTTGACCTATAACCCTTTCTACATATGCATGAAAATGCTTGAAGGCTCTAAACACTTTTGATCTTTCCTTCAAGACATAAAGAGTTATGCATCTTATAGCATCATCAATAAAAAGAATAGAATACCTAGAGCCATTGATTGATCCTTCTTTTGTTGGTCCCCATACATTTGTATGGATGAGCTCTAGTAGTCCATCATGCTTGAATCCTTTCTTCTAAAATGGTAGTCTATGTGCTTTTCCCATTTGGAATGCTTCACATTTATAGCCCATATGTTGGTTCTCCACATTTGGTAGCCCTAGTAAAGATTGATTTTCCACCATAGCTTTGATTCCCCTTTCATTGAAAATGTCCTAACCTCTTATGCCAGAGGTCTGATTCTATAATCACTTCATCACCATGTGTGAGCAAGGCTTGAACAATGTTCCCTTGAACTTTCAGAGTAAAGAATCTACCTTCCTTCTTACCATAGACAATCTGATTATATTCATTCTCTTGATCTTCCACAAATACTCCTTCATTCGTAAATTTGAATTGAAAACCTTTCTCAAATATTTGTACCACAGTAATCAGATTCTTAGGTATTGTGGGAACATACAAAACATTGGTTAGCAAATCTTCTCCGCTCCTACATTTCACTTTTCCAATTGAATGCACATTGTGTCTTGTGTTATCACCTATTTGAACTGTATGACTAAAGATTCCTTGTTCTAATTCTGACATTAATTCTATATTGCTTGACAAATGATTAGAACAACTAGAGTCAATATATAATACCTTGAGATCTTCTTTCTCTGATGTACTTATTGAATTCATCATCAATGTTGTATGATTCTGATTCTCTGTATCATTTTCATAATTGTAGTAGGTGGTATTGTAGGATTGGTTCTATCCCCAATTTCTTCCTCCACCTCTACCATAGCCACCTATTTGACTTTGGCTTCCTCTTTGAAATCGATTTTGATATCTTCCACCTCTGCTTGTGCCATTCTTACTTTGAATTTGATTTGAAACTTGTTGATTGTGCGAACAATCATAAGCCAAATGATTGCTCAAGCCACAAATCCAAGATGTCTTCTTGTTGTTATTCTAGTTACCTCTTCCTCTTCAATTTCCTCTACCTTTACCTCTACCATTACCTTTTTCTCTTACATAATTAGCCTGAGAAGTCGATTCTTCTTCATCCTTTGCTTTACCTTTATCTCCTTTCTTCTTGTTCTTTGCATACATAGTAGAGCTATGTCCTTTGTCTCCATTTGACTTAAGGTTTTTCTCAAATGTGAGCATTAATCCAAGCAATTGATTTAGATTTGGTACAAAATGATTTGATGAAATTTTAGTTGATAATACAAAAGGTTTTCGCATTTCATCTCCTCTCAGCCCTGCAAGCAATTGTGCAATGAACCTATGATCTTCAATATCTTCATCTATAGAACAAAGGCTATTTGCCAAGTCCATCTTAGTGACATAATTACTGATGCTTTGGCTTTGCATTTTCTTGAATGTTGTAAACTCTAAACACAATCTAGCTTTCCTAGATTTAGTAGTATTTTGGAAGTTATCTTCAGCTATTTCCAAACCTCTGATGTGTGGTAGCAAATGATTTGTGATAGTGTTATATATGTAGACTCTTGCACTTGCATCTTTATTTTGCCATAGCTTTAAAGCTTCTAGCTCTTATTTCTTTGGTCAAATATCATCTTCAAATGTAGGATTTTCTTCTTCACATGTTGCATATATCATGAGATCCTTACTCATAAGTAAGGATTCCAGCCTCATTACCCAAGCAGGATAGTTATCTCTGTCCAATTTGTCAATAGAGGTATGATATGCCATAATCTTCTGGCTTCTGCTACAACCTCTAAGTTTAAGGTTTAAATATTAATACCTTTTGTAGATATTTACCCTTGAGGATGAATTTGAAGTGATTCTGCAATTCCTTTTGTTGTTGAATGCTTCATCTTTCAAATTTCCAATGAAAACTTTCCAAACTCTCTTGTATATGCACCCCCTTCTTCTCTTTAGGACCTTTTTGCTCTCATACCAGTTTTTGGTGTATGAAACACCACAAGAACCAAGCTAATGTGATATTAAAAAACCTCTACAATCACCATTAACTTATCAAGACTTCAATCTTCAAAAATTTTAACACTTCCCTTAGTAAATGTGAACATTTACTTTCTTGAAAATCGATTTGACATGCCTGCATTGTTAAGCTTGTTTCTCTAAGCACATGTCCCATTTTCTAAAGATATTTTGGTCAGTTTTAGTTAAGGATCATAGATTTAGAATGAGATACTCATGAAAAACTTTAGACTCTTCTGTGAGATTTGACTCTTAGAAGATCATAGGAATCCACACTAAAAAACGCATAACTTCCAACTACCATTCATATAGTTATGAAATCACTTAGATTTATTCACACAAAGAGATTTGACTCAAATCATTCTGCATAAACATGTGTTTTCTACTAGAGAAGATGTGTACAAAATGGCTTGGCCTCATTCTGATCATAGCCATAGAAAGATCTTCTACACTGAATTATCTCATCCTCATCTCTCTCAGAAAACAACCCGACAGTCTCTCTACTCACTTAGGACTTACAAAGTCGAGTTCTTCTACATTTCTTTCTCTCAAATTAACTTATATACATTTCATCCATATGCTTCCAAGACTCAAACTCATAATTCTAGAAGCTCTAGACTATATTTGATGCCTAATTTTACCACTATATTACATATGCGAATTTTTCCCTTCACATAGGCATGATTTTCTGAGTGTCCAAGCTCCATAGCTCTTTGTCCTTCTTCTTTCCACTTATGCCCTCATGTCTTTATGCTAGTGAGTAAAGCCCTTACAGATACCTCAGCTGGTTAATGGCATATGAATGCAGAATTCTTCTTAGACAATTGAAGCTTGCATTGTTAACTAATAGTGGATATGCCTAAGTCTTCTAACTATTTTAGACATTGTGGATATAGAGATAAATTTTGGGCTTTGAAAATCGAGGAAAAGGATTTCTATTTTAAAATGCAAGGAGGCAACATCGAGCTCTAGAGCAGAGTTAAAACACAAGCATATAGGTTTGTAAGGTCTTGCTTGAAGTCCCTTTCCCATGGCTAGACAAAATGTGTTCTAAAATGAGAAAATACTATTTCAAAGAAGCACATCCTCTCACATCTCATCTTAAAGCAGAAGACCCCCCTTCTCTCTCTCACCCTCTCTTTCTCTTGATCCATCTATCTATTTATTTATTTTTCTATCTATCTATCTATCTATCTATTTTTCTATTTATCTAACTATATATCTATCTATCTATCTATCTCCCTCTCTCTCTCTCTCTCTCTCTCTCTCTCTCTCTCTCTCTCTCTCTCTCTCTCTCTCTCTCTCTCTCTCTCTCTCTCTCTCTCTCTCTCTCTCTCTCTCTCTCTCTCTCTCTCTCTCTCTCTCTCTCTCTCTCTCTCTCTCTCTCTCTCTCTCTCTCTCTCTCTCTCTCTCTCTCTCTCTCTCTCTCTCTCTCTCTCTCTCTCTCTCTCTCTCTCTCTCTCTCTCTCTCTCTCTCTCTCTCTCTCTCTCTCTCTCTCTCTCTCTCTCTCTCTCTCTCTCTCTCTCTCTCTCTCTCTCTCTCTCTCTCTCTCTCTCTCTCTCTCTCTCTCTCTCTCTCTCTCTCTCTCTCTCTCTCTCTCTCTCTCTCTCTCTCTCTCTCTCTCTCTCTCTCTCTCTCTCTCTCTCTCTCTCTCTCTCTCTCTCTCTCTCTATATATATATATATATATATATATATATATATATATATATATATATATATATATATATATATATATATATATATACACATCTATCTATCTTGTTAAGTGCCTCCTCTTTGCATAGCTAAATATGACACCTAACTATCCAATTTTCAAGAAGGTTCTCATATATCTCATATGGTTTTGTAATAGATAAAATCACCATCTCTACTATGGATATTTCACCTACTAAAACATAATGTAGAGGTGTCTTTTTTACTAGTCTCTCTTTGTCTCTATGTTGAACCCTATCTCTTCTCGACATGTTGTAATGCATCATGTGTGATTAATAATGCATGAGGTCTGTATGCATACCATGCGAGATGTAGATGATTAGAGTGGCATCTAGCTATTGGTATGGGAGTTAATGAGGTTTAATCCCTTTTTATATTGAAAAAATTAAGATATGTTTTGGTTTGTGTGATCATAATGATGATATCCAATTGAATTCACCTACCCTCATGATGATGAAGAACAATAGTAATATACCAATGGAATCATGACACATGGCATATCACCACCAACCACACATATTTTAAGGAATGGCATATATGAGTAATAAATCTTAGGGAATCATAAAGTCTCCACAAAAGTTCCTTCTCTAATAATATTTTCCATTGCCATTTAGCTTAAAAAGGCTTATCCTGGTATAGCGAGAGAAATTAATCTCGTAACCAGCCTGGGCCCAAAAACTCAAAAATTATAAAAAGTTTCAAAACTCATCATAACACCATTCAATGCCCCCCCAACCTCTTTTTAGGATTAAAAGTGCCATTTTCAACCTTTAATCCAAAATTCCTGAATGGGTCGATAAAAAAAAGTGACTTTTGAGAAATAACTGAAAATGAAACTTTTTCCCTATGAGACCTCACATTTTCACACTGAGGTCCCAAAAATGCATCTCTTTCCACTAGTTTCTCTCCCTAGCACACCATTGAGACTCCTGTGTGTGCATTTCTTTCACTCTACACCTTCTCTTTGAATTTCAAATGTCACTTCCATAGCTTGAGCTCCAATGGAGACAAATAACACTTATAAATGTTCAAAAGATAAAGTTATCATGTTAAAATGTCATAATATTAAGGCTGTAGAAGGACATTGGTTAGGACATGAGTTCTACAAAAGTGCATGGGTGGCCATTGTACAACATGTTTTTACAATGTCAAGCATGAAACTAGACAACTCAAATAAAATTAGATATTCTATCGATCGTAAGTATTACTCTATAGCATTGTTCAGTTCCTATTCTAATTTCTTTATTTAGCCCATTCATATATGCTTTTTGATGCACATATATTTCTTTCTACCTTGGTGGATGAGCAAGCACTTCAGAGTCTTATAAGTACTTTTCAAGAATTGCAAGCAGATCTTGGGTCACTAGTCTTTCCACAAGTACCTCCTACTCAACTTTAATGTGAGAGATTTTCTTTTACACACATACATATATTGTGCCCTCTACATCAAATGATTTTGGAACATTAGAGATGATTAAGGTGGACTCTCTTTCAAGCTTGAGTGCCAAGAGCTTGATATATGGTCCTTGACATCCTTGAAGCATAAGATGTTGGTTTGAGGTCTGCGGAAGCACCCAAACATCACAAGGAAGAAGAAGAAGAAGCTTCAAGCACAACACACAATACTGAATGTGTTACCACTAGAATGTACAAAGATAAGTGACCATTAGGGCTATAGGCATATATACATGCCGAGGGGGAAAAACTCCTAAAGAGGGAAAAAATTTCCATGATGCTCCTAGTGTGTTCACACACATGACTCTCTAAATATATTAACAAATCCCCCTTCGGAGTGATGTGGTGAACAAGAAGCTGGCGCTCATGTATAAGGAAGTGCCAAGCTATGTGGAATCAATCCACAAAAGGAAGTAAGCCCAAAGCTTTGTGAAAAACTTCAAGCTTCTCCCTAGGCAAAGCTTTTGTGAAAATGTCTACAATGTTCTCCTATGTGGGTATATTTGCCAAGACAATCTCTCCAATAGAGAACCTCTCCTTAACATAATGATATTGCACCTCAAAGTAACATCATTGACAAATGTTTGCACCAAAACAGATGACTTGCACTTCTCAAGAGTTGAAGAAACCTTCTATTTTGGAAAGTGAAGATCACAGAAAAATGCTCAGAGCTCACAACCTGGTATGATTTGACTAGAGATATTTTCCACATGTGTTTAGATAACTAAAGCAACTTATTTGATGAATTTATATGAACCACACAGAGAGAAATGAATTTAGCAAGTTTAGGGAGTCATCTGACTTTTCATGAGCAAGATGAAGTGCAAACAAAGTCAACTATCATTCATATATTAAGATCTTTGATCCAATGAAAATGGAACTTGATATCTAGATGCAAGGCATTTCAATCTAACTGATCCAAGTGAAATTGTAATAATTGGATACTCACACATGGAGAAATAGACAAATCAAGTTCACTGTGTACCTCAAGGTATTGTAGGAGCATGCAAAGAGTAAGTAATCAAGATGTACGAATCCAAATGTGTACTAATATTGCAGATCTGATATAAGGAAATTGTAGAGGAATACTCCTTCATGAAGCGAGCACAATGTGTGCTCAAAGATGGAGCTCAATCTCTCAAGAATAGGTGACATACCCTGTGAGTAAGAAGAGGGTGTATTATATTTTAATTTGAAGTTGGTGAGTCATTCACCTAAAAGTGTTCCTAGACTTTTGGGATGGTATAAATTAGATTCCCAACTAACAAAAGCCATGAATTTTGGCTTCCTCAATCTACAAGATTCTTCTTCTACTCTTAGCTTTTACAAATGACCAAGGTACATATAACATTTACTCTTCGAAGTTTTACAAGCATGTGTTCTCATAACCATATTTAAATGGAATTATTTATGAGAGTAGTCCATAGTCCAAAGGCCAAGCTTTTAGGATTGCTACTTGCACCAACATTTAGTCCATGGATGATATAGATGATAGCCTTTCTTTCAAATTTGTACCTAAAACAAATACATTTCCTTGCCTTATTATCCAATTCTTTGCATTTTTGTTTAGGAACTAAAGCATATGTGAGACAAGCAATAACATGGAGATGCGAAATAGATGGATTTCAACCATGTCAATCCCCATATGGAGTGAAAGACTGCAATGCTTTTTTGGGACACCTATTAAGTAATATGTTGCACACATAACAGTCGCAAGACAATGTTAACCATAAACCTTGCCATTTCCATGAGAGACTTGTTCTTCCTCTTAAAAACTCCATTTTGTCAAGGTGTATATGGCATAGTACGTTGATATTTTATCCCACAATAAGCCAAAAATGCATTAAATTGAGAAGAAATATACTCCCCCTCAATCAAAATGGAGGGTGCCCACTTTAGAACATTCATCAATGAAAGTCACAAAGTATAGGTAATTCCAAGATGAAGGTGTCTGCATATGACCATAGACATCACTATGAGCAAGCTACAATTTTTTGTGTAGCTCTAACTCAACCATCTTTGGGGAAGGAAGAATGTTGCTTTTTACCCAAAATATAGCCCTCACTAACATGCTTAGAAGGTTCCTCATGAGCAGAGAGGAAACCATTTCATATTTTTATAGGCAAAGCAAACTAGAAAAATTCTAATGTTCAAAGCTTGCATGCCAAAGTTTTGCATCTAAACTAGCTTGAGAACTATGAATTACACATTTTGAATGATTCTCTAATTCTTCATAATCTATGAGCTTATATAGACCATGGCATAAAATTCCAAAAGCAAAGATAACATCAACATTCAAGAGATCATGAACTCTACATCTATTATCAACAGTAGTGAGAATGATCTTTTTAAATCCCATGATAGGGTAAGAGGAGTTGTTAGCACATGTGATAGTATTCCTTGTAGAAGCAGGCTCAAGTGAAGTGAACAAAATGCATTGAGAGGAAATATTTTTGGTTGCACCATCATCAAAGTATCAAACATCTAACTTTCCTATAGGCATACTCTACTCATCAAAAGATGGTTCATAGTTGTAAGGAGTGGTAAACCCATTCTTCATTCTTAAGAAGGTGACTATACTATTTTTGGTGTAGAGACCTCTACAAAAACTATTCGAACATCTTTATTCCTTGACTCTTTTATAGCCAGTTTAGGATACTCTTAATGAGATGATCATTCTCCTTACAATACATGCAAAACCATTTCTCCTTTTGTTTGCTTGTCATCTTTTTCTTCCATCTTTGATTGTGAAAGTTAGCAACTTTTTGCTTACTAGTAGATTAGCTCCATTTATGTTTGTGAATACTTGGAGAAGCTTGAGTATTAGTTAGTTTTCTATAATGCATAGTAGTTGAATTTATCGACAAGCTATGTCCTAATTACAAGCTTAGCATTGATAGGCAGTGATCCCAACTTTTCAGGGATGTGTAGAGATAGACCCCTAGACTATAAAAACCTTGTTTCTCATAATCTACTAAATCCAATGATGTAACCATATGTACACATAAATAAGACACTAATACCTTTCAAATGCATCCTTATTCATAAGCATTGGATCTCTAAGGAGTGAGAACCAACCTATGCAAGTTGAAAAATCTTAGAGAAGATGATACAACAAAACAAAAGAAGAACAAAGTGAAGATCAAAAATTAATGTATATTGATCTAACATATTATATAAATTTATGTGAGTCTTTATATAGAATCTTTGAAGATTCCATGAATCTCTCACAAATTATTTGAATTCAAATTAACTCACAAATAGATAGTTGCAACTTAGGATATCTTTTCCTACAATCTAGGAAGTAGAGAATTAGGATTCAATGAAGTGAATTAGGTAGTTGGTTTGGTATTTGATTGAATGTCAATCTCAAACTCACATATTTTTGGGTTCCTTATCTTTATTCTTTAACAAGAATAAAGGTCTACAGACTTATAAGCTTTTACATGGATAAAGAATCCTTATGGGATATCATAAGTGACTATAAATCTTTACAACAATAGGAAATCTCAAAGACTACTTCTAATACTATGATGAAAGCAACTCCTTCCCAAGCATGATGAAGGCTTGATGTCCTACCATATACCCCTCAAGCTAAAGCATGCTTGATTTTTCATTCCTTCATGATTTGAACACCTACTATTGACTTGAACCTACAAAGTTTAACTCCATCAAGAGCTTAATTCATCATATATGGTACTTGCTTCTCTGTTGGAATGAAAGAAACATCAATTTCCTTTGCCAAGATCTTCTTGTTGATTAAGTGATAATGAATCTCTATATGTTTGGTTCTTGCATAGTATCAAGATTTGATACTGAGTGTATTGATCTTATGTTGTCTCCAAATATGTGAGGTTTGGAGCTCACAATTACCAAGTCTACATGCAATTCCTTTAACCAAATTGCTTCATCAGTTGCGATGGTCAATCATTGATAATCTGCTTTGGTTGAGGATAGTGCAATAGTAGGTTTATTCTTGTTCTTGGAAGTCCATGACACAAGCTTAGATCTTGCAAATTCTAGAAAACCTAAAGATCTTCTCCCTTCACCTTTGGATCATGTCCAATCAGCATTTGACTACAATTTGAGATCCAAATCTGATGAATAAGAATAGAATATACCATCATTCATTACATCTTTGAGGTACTTGAGCACACTCTTGGTTGCATCCATATGTGGATTTCTTGATGAATGCATGAACTCACTTAGCACTCCAACACTATATGAGATGTCTACCCTTGTATGTGTAGCATAGATTAAGCAACCTACCAAACTTGGTACTCTTTTATGTCTTCAATATGTTCACCTTCATAAATACTACGTTTATGATTCATATCCAAAAGTGTACCTACAGCTTTTGCATTATCCAACTTGAACTTCAATAATAGATCATAAATATACCTCCTTGAGTCAAGTGCATCCCTTGATCTGTGTATATTCCTTGCATACCTAAGAAGAATGTGAGGTCTCCAATGTCAATAATTTTGAATTCTTCCTCCATATGCCTTTTGATCTTTCCAATCCCATTCAATTCATCACCTATTATAATTATGTCATCTAAATATACAAATAAATAGATGACTTCATTATGAACCTTCTTGATGAACAAAGAAGGATCTGCATTGCTTGACTTGAAACCTTGCTCTTGTAGATAGATTATCAATATGTAGTTTGAAGCTCTAGGAGCTTGTTTTAATCCATACAAAGATTTCTTAAGTTTACACACATGAGTAGGGTAATCATAGTTTTCAAATCTTGGGGGTTTTGAAATGTATACCTCTTCATTGATCCACCCATTGAGAAAAGAATTATTCACATCAAGTTGAACTAGCTTCCAATTCCCTAAAGTTGCTACACTAAGCAGAATTGTTATGGTGGTCATCTTGACAGCTAGTGAAAAGGTTTCTTCATAGTCTATGCCTTGAGATTAAACACATCCTTTAGCAACCAACCTAGTTTTGTACATGTGAATAGATCCATCTAAATTTATTTTCAATTTGTAGACCCATCTACAACCTATTACCTTTTGATTGGTTTGCATTGGAACTAACTCCCATGTTTCCTTTTCCTTTAGAGCTTCTATCTCTTCCTTCATGAACTTCTCCCAATTAGGGCTTCCTTTAGCCTCTTCATATGTTAAGGAGTCTTTGGCCAAATAAATGGAATGCTTTGATACAAATTTAGATTCACATCCATACCCTTCAAGTTGCTTTCTCTCCCTTGTTGACCTTCTATGAGTGTGTTTGGAGCATTCTCCACATTCTTGCATCTTAACCTTTCCTCTAGATTTCTAGAGCATATATTCTCTCTCCTTATTACCTTGATCATCATCTCATTCACATCTTGAGTCATGCACTTGTGTATCATGCTTGCTACCTAATGGATGAAAAAATAAATCCAAACCATAAGGTAAGTTTACCTTTTGCTTATCCTCTTCATACCATGATCTATGTTCTTCAAATACAACATCCCTACTTGTGGCAAATTGCTTGGTGGATGGATTGTAGAATCTATAGCCCATCTGAGTTGAATCATAGCCAATGAACATAGCTTTGGTTGACCTTTCATCAATTTCCCTCTGATTTGTGAAGGTACATGTACATATGCTAAGCAACCAAAAACTTTGCAATCACCTAGACTTGGTTCCAACTATTCCATGCATCATAAGGATCCATACCTTGAAGATATTAAGATGGAATTCTATTCATCAAACTCTTTGGAGAAGTATTCTCCCCCTCCATCATATCTGAGTTCATTCAATGATGTACATGTATGATTTTTGACATGTGATAGATACTTCTTGAAGCATTCAAACACTTCAATCTTATTCTTGATAAAGTACACAATTTTCCATCTAGTATGATCATCAACAAAAGAAACATCATACCTTGAGCCTGCTAATGAAGGTTCTTGACTTGGTCCCCACACATCAATGTATTAGGCCCAAGATATTGTTGTGGATGTAGCCATTGTGGTTGAAAGGTTGTCTTTGTGCCTTCCCATTTTGACAAGCATCATATGTGTTGCTTATGTGTTGCTTTGAGATGTTTGATAGCCCTAGAACACTTTGATCCCTGCATATATCCCTCAAGTTTCTTCCATTCACATAAGCAAGTCTCTTATGCCACACTTCAAGCTCGCCTAGAGTTTGAGACCCAAAGTTGATTAAAGTTGTTTTCCTGGTCTCTCTTAGATCAAAAGTAATATTCTAACATGATTCTCACCTTTGGCTATCTTCTTGGATCCTTGACATGATCTTCCACATAAGCTCCATGTTAAATGAACGTAACTTGTAAGCTTTTTTTAACAA
>CM035444.1:80403980-80441480 GCA_020310875.1 Ceratopteris richardii
GAGGAAGCTAGGCTACATTTCGAAGGAGATACTCAACCAAATTATGCATCACACTTAGATCCTATTGAGCAACTCAGGAAGGAGTTGGAAGCCTTAAGAATGCAGTAGAGTCAACAAGAAGAGAAGGTCATACCACCACCACCGCGCCACAATGTTGATGAAGTAGCTCAACTTCGTCGTGAGTTAGAAGATTTGCGCACTACACAGGACATACGAAGGCAGGTTTGGTGTACAATATGTAGCAAAAATGGACATTCAAATGTTAATTGTCTTAACAAGGTGAGCTGTCAATTATGTGGCAAGGATGGTCATGAAGCAAGAGACTGCTACTACCTCAAGGGAGTACAACAGCATGGTAACCCTCCTGTTCTTGATTCGTATTATGCTAGTACTTCAAATGCACCTAATAGAGAAGAGACCCATCTAACTCGGCCTAGATATAATAGGCCACTGATGTGTTATCGCTGTGGTGAGTATGGCCATATGCAGAACAGGTGTTCTCTACCAAAAGGTGCACCTCCCTGTCAGCATTGTCCAGATGCCAAGGATCACTATACCAGAGATTGCCCAAGAAGCCGCCCTGCTCCAATTCACATGATTGCAGTCTCCCCACAAGTAGAAGGTATGACCACTCAGTATTATGTTGTTTCATCTTCTTTAGTGCCCATGATGACTAGAGCAAGGCAAGCGGCAACCTGTAGAGAGGAACAACAGGGACTCAAACATAGAGACGAGGAAAAGAAGGCTGGTTGGAAGGGACAAGCAGACATTGAAGGAGCTTATGATATGGTGACTACTTCCCTTAAGGACCAACCTTCAAGCTATCAGGAAGACACACAAGAGGTTAAGATTGAGGAAATCTTGAAAGGTATTCATCACAAGGTTAGTTTGTACCAACTCATAAAAATGGATACGAAAGTAAGAAGTGATTTATTGAAAGTTATACACTCAGCCTACTTGAGCCCACCACCGAGTGTAGATGAAGGCTATCTGTGTTCATAAACAATGAAGGTCTGACTGGTGTCATCATAGATGGAGGCTCTGGCATCAATCTAATGCCTAATTTTACAATGAATAAACTCAAATTGAACCTAACCAAGGCGGCACCCTTCACTGTCACATTAGCAGATCAGCATCGTGTTATGCCCCTCAACATCATTGAGAAGGTACACATGTCAGTACAAGGTTGTCAATTCCTCCTAGATTTTGTTGTGATTGCCCTGCCACAGGAAAGCTCTTATCCTCTGCTTTTGGGAAGGCCTTGGTTAAGGCAAGCAAAAGCACTACAAGATTGGGGAAGAAACCAGATGTGGATCTCCTCGAAGACTAATAACCACTTACAGGTACACTTAGAAGAAGGATGTGACTCCAACAAGACAACTCGATATGTAGATACTCAGGTAATGTCTTCTATACCCCAAGAAGAAGAAAATTTGTTAAATTGGATGATGGGTGGTGCAGAGTGTTGCACTGTTGAGATTACTGAAATAAATGAAGAACTTGCAAAAGAAGCCCAGGGAAGGGAAAGAGTCGAAAAATGAAAATTTAGGCTCAAACACTCACAAAGGAGAAAAAGTGAGTCCTTGCAGGAAAACAGAGACCGAGGTGAAGAAAGAGCCTTTGGAGATCAAATTTGGCCATTTTTCACAAAATAGTCTTGGTGGTCAAAAAGTCGCAGAAAGTGAGTTAGTATCTTCAGGGGGCCTAAATAGTCAAATTGGGCCATTGGACCAAATTAAAGAGCCTTTGGAGATCAAATTTGGCCATTTTTTACAAAATAGTCTTGGTGGTCAAAAAGTAGCAGAAAGTGAGTTAGTATCTTCAGGAGGCGTAAATAGTCAAATTGGGCCATCGGACCAAATTAAAGAGCCTTTGGAGATCAAATTTGGGCATTTTTCACAAAATGGTCTTGGTGGTCAAAAAGTAGCAAAAAGTGAGTTAGTATCTTCGGGGGCCCAAATAGTCAAATTGGGCCATCGAACCAAATTAAAGAACCTTTGGAGATCAAATTTGGGCATTTTTCAGAAAATGGTCTTGGTGGTCAAAAATTAGCAGGAAGCAAGCAAAAAGTAGCAAGAAGTGAGTTAGTCTCTTCAGGAGGTCCAAATAGTCGAATTGGGCCATCGGACCAAATTGGTCCATTGGATCAAAATGGGCCAATTTTGCGAAGATGCACCACTATAGAGTTCTGCAAAAGGGAAGAAAAACCTAAAAATGACAAAATTGAAGAAGCCTTGGAGGAGGCTAATTTTGAGTCTCAAAGGCCTAATTTTGAGCCTGAGAGCAGAGAAGACCTTCCATTTTCAAAAATTCCTCAAGGATGGATCAAGTAACATATTGTGGAACATAAGCTGAATTCCACTCCTGCTCACAGTGCAGATGCTTTTTCAAGGGAGACAAGTCCTGAAATGCTAGTTCGAGAAGTGAACCTAGGAGATGAAGGAAATCCTCAAATAGTCCACTTAGCCTCCTGGTAGTGGCACTATCCCTTTTTACAACAGAGGGTAACTTCTCTCCTTTTCCCCTATAAAAATGTCTTTGCATGGTCCTACAAGGATTTAACAGGGATTCCAGAGGAGCTTGGATTACATCGAATACCCCTAGTAGAGGGAGTTGCACCTGCAAGAAGTAGGCCATATCGACTCAATCCAAAATATGCAGAGTCAATAAAACTCGAAATCACAAAAGTTGAGGAAGCAGGTATTATTGTTCCAATAGAACATTCAAGGTGGCTTTCATCTATGGTTATTGTACCCAAGAAAAATAGCAAAAAAATAAGAATATGCGTCGATTTTCGTGCTTTAAATAAGGTAAATGTTCAAGATGGCTTCCCTCAACCTTTCATAGAACAAGTATTAGAAGAAGTAGTCGGTCACACTTTGTATAGTTTTCTTGATGGTTTCAGTGGCTACAACCATCCTGATGATAGAGACAAAATTGCTTTTGTCACTCCATGGGGCACTTATGTGTATACATGCATGGCTTTTGGGGTGCGAAATGCACGTGCTTCATTTAATAGAACAATGTATTTGATACTAGGGAAATGGTTGACAACTTTTCTGCACATTTTTATGGATGACTTTTCAGTGTTCTCAGGCACAGATAGAAGAGCAGTAGTCCAAGATTTTCACGATCACTTGGAAAATCTGAAGGAAATCTTTGAGCAATGTCTCAAAACAGGTTTGAAGTTGAATCCTTCTAAATGTCATTCTTTGGTCACTAAAGGCACTCTCCTTGGTCACATCGTGTCTGCAAATGGGATAACTGTAGATCCAACAAAGGTCACTGCTATCCTTTCCATGCCCATTCTATGGACTCCTAAGGAAGCACAAAGCTTTTTAGGCCATGCAAGCTAGCATAGGAGATTTATACGGATGTATTCAGAAATAGCTAAGCCTCTGTCAAGGCTTACGAGGAAGAAGGTTCCTTTCTCTTGGAGTCCTGAGGCTGAAAAGGCATTTTGTGAACTAAAATTGAGGCAATGTACTGCTCCACTCTTAACTGTTCCTAACTGGTCAGTAGAGTTTCATGTGCATACAGACACTAGTCTTCATGCAGTAGGAGTAGTTTTGGCTCAACCTAGAGTATGATTTTGAGATTCATATTAGGCCAGGAAAAGAAAACTACATGGTGGATCAGGTGTCAAGGATGGCTATGAGCGAAAAGTCGACAAGTATTAATGATGAACTTGTAGATAGTAGTCTCTTCGCAATAGAGACTCAAACTCAGTGGTATGATGAAATTCTACATTTTCTCACTTCTGGAAAATTCCCTGAGAGCATAAAGCCATTAGAGAAGAGGAGATTACTCTTTAAAGCCAAAGCATATTCGCTTATAAATGGCCATTTGTATAAATATTGTCATGATGGTATCTTGAGAAAATGTGTTTATCTAGAGGAGGTGAATTCTTTGCTTGAAGCAACACACAGTGAAGGGCATCTCAAAGGACAGGAGTTGGCTCACAAAATTATCCACAACCCAAGCCTAGTAGACTGAATTTTCAACCATTAGTAATCTCCACTGGATGGCTACCTTTCGAACGATGGGGTCTTGATTTCATTGGACCAATCAGCCCAACTGGTCAACCTGGTGGTAAGAAGTATATCTTGATGGCCAGATGTTATTCTACTAAGTGGGTAGAAGTTAAGGCTACTACTGATTGTACTTCCACTAAAGTAGCCAAATTTATGTATAAAAGAATATTCTCAAGATTTGGTTGTCCACTTGAAGTCATCAGTGATAGAGGCACGCACTTTGTAAACCAGTTGTTGCAAATAACCTTTGACAGGTACAAGATCTTCCATAAGAAATCATGTGCATACTACCCGAGAGCAAATGGGCAGGCAAAAAGTTCTAACAAAATTTTGATTGGATTACTATGCAAATTAGCCTTTGATCATCACAGTTCATGGCCACAAGCCCTCATTGGTGCAATATGGGCTTTCTGAACAACCAGAAGGGGCACCAGGGGAGAGAGCCCATTTCTTCTAGTCTATGGGAAAGAGGCATTAGCCCCTTTCGAATTCATCATCAAAAAAGAAATTGAAGCAAAAAGATTGATGTTGACCCTCACATTAGAAGATTGGTAGCACTGGAGGAATATAGGGAAATAGCTATGAAGAGGCTGCAGGAAAAGCAAGAAGAAAGGAAACACATTCATGATAGACACTTAAGGACCAATAAGGTGGAAGAGGGAGCTCTAGTTCTGGTATATCAAATTCCATCCGTACCTACTAAATTGGCACCAAAATGGTCAGGACCATACAAAGTGCTCAGGATATTTCAACAAGGAGCAGTACAAGTAGAGGACCTACAGGGTGAGAAATTGCCTCTGATCAACGTCTCCAGGGTGAAGGCTTATCTAACTTGAAATATTTCGAGGCAAAATCAATCATTGTATATACCCTAGTTCTCATTTTAGCTTGTTTTGCCCATAGAGAGTCCTAATTTTGCTCTTAGAAATTTAGCCAATATTGAAGAATTGCACCGAGACGGTGCAACATCTTGATGTGGGGGACTCTAATGGAGCAAGATTTCACCTTGATTGTATGCCAGCCCAAAAAAAAAAAAAAAAAAACTTTTTTTCATCCTTGAGAGTTCACCGCTCAAGATTCGCCCTCATTTCATCTTTGTCGGGTCAGAAAAGTTCATCCCTCCAAAATTCAGCCCTCAAAATTCATCCCTCAACATTCAGCCCTCAAAATTCATCCCTCCAAAATTCATCCCTCAAAATTCAGCCCTCAAAATTCATCCCTCCAAAATTCAGCCCTCAAAATTCATCCCTCAAAATTCAGCCCTCAAAATTCATCCCTCCAAAATTCAGCCCTCAAAATTCATCCCTCAAAATTCATCCTAAAGCATCATTTTTCAGCCCTCAAAATTCATCCCTCCAAAATTCAGCCCTCAAAATTCATCCCTCAAAATTCAGCCCTCAAAATTCATCCCTCCAAAATTCAGCCCTCAAAATTCATCCCTCAAAATTCATCCCTCCAAAATTCAGCCCTCAAAATTCATCCCTCAAAATTCAGCCCTCAAAATTCATCCCTCCAAAATTCAGCCCTCAAAATTCATCCCTCCTAAATTCAGCCCTCAAAATTCATCCCTCAAAATTCAGCCCTCAAAATTCATCCCTCCAAAATTTAGCCCTCAAAATTTGTCCCTCAAAATTCATCCTCGACATCATTTTTCATCCCTCAAAATTCAACCCTCAAAATTCATCCCTCGAAATTCAGCCCTCAAAATTTGTCTTTCAAAATTCAGCCCTCAAAATTTGTCCTTCAAAATTTGTCCCTCACTCAAAATTTGTCCCTCACTCAAAATTTGTCCCTCAATCAAAATTTGTCCCTCAAAATTTTTCCTTCAAAATTTGTCCCTCATCCCTCAAAATTCATCCTTCAAAATTCGTCCTCTATGCCAGAATCAAGCGACTATCAGAATTGTGATGAAGGGTTGATTCATGAAAGAGTCTCGCATTCAAGGCCATATTCCGAAGATTTCAAGTGCTTTTGAGGCAGTTGACTGTCAATACCAGAATTAGACCACCTACCCAAAACTAGCCAGCTCTCTCTCCACTTTTGTTAGATCGGCGCGAACGGTGATGGAGCAGTAAATGATGGGATCTAGTGGAAGCTACTCTCTTGGCCGCACGTGTGCAGTGAACAGTGATGGTGCCTTAAAGGATGGAATCCGGCGGAAGTCACTCTGAGGGCCTCGAGATCTATACAAGAAGCAGTTGCACTCGTTTGGAGATACAGTACAGTACAGTACAATACAATACATTCGGATGGTCAGAGATATGTGTTAGTGAAGGGTCCATTTGGAAGGATATATAGAGATTTAGGAAGCTGAGAGATACACTCACTGTCATCTCTCTGTGATTCTAGCTTTTGTCAATTTGGTTCTACTTGTGTTACTGTGGTATTCTGAGAGTGTTCTAATCAGGCTTCTCCTTGATTATTCTCTGCTCATTGATGTGATTTTTCCCACTGTAGAAGAGGCTTCTCTGTTGGAGAATATACAGAGTGAGAGCTTCAGTGTTGCGGGCAGTTGGCATGACAGTGAGATTCAATATACTAGGATAGTCATTTGTAAGCTGGAGTTCATAGTATTGTATACCACACTTGTATACCTTCTCTGCATTTGTATACTTTCTCTGTGTTGAGATGTCCTAGTTCATTTGTCGAGTGATCAGACCTTTTGTACTGTTAACAATCTTATCTTTTGTGAACTAGTGCAATTTTTTTCAATCTTGGTCGAACTGGCCTTTTCAGCATCTTTGTAACACTCTGTCTGTTTCTTGGTGTATCTTCTCAAGTAGTACCTCACACAACGATGTTACAGGGTATACTTCCCTCCGTGTGTGTGTGTGTGTCTATATATATATATATATATATATATATATATATATATATATATATATATATATATATATATATATATATATATATATATATATATATATATATATATATATATATATATATATATATATATATATATGTATATGTATACTCTCTCTGTCCCCCTCCCTCCCTCCCTCTCTCCCTCCGTCCCTCTCTCCCTCCCTCCCTCTCTCACTCCCTCCCTCTCTCCCTCCGTCCCTCCCTCCTCTCTCTCTCTCTCTCCCTCCCTCCCTCCCTCCCTCCCTCCCCCCCCCCCCCCCCCCTCCCCCTCTCTCTCTCTCTCTCTCTCTCTCTCTCTCTCTCTCTCTCTCTCTCTCTCTCTCTCTCTCTCTCTCTCTCTCTCTCTCTCTCTCTCTCTCTCTCTCTCTCTCTCTCTCTCTCTCTCTCTCTCTCTCTCTCTCTCTCTCTCTCTCTCTCTCTCTCTCTCTCTCTCTCTCTCTCTCTCTCTCTCTCTCTCTCTCTCTCTCTCTCTCTCTCTCTCTCTATATATATATATATATATATATATATATATATATATATATATATATATATATATATATATATATATATATATATATATATATATATATATATATATATATATATATATATATATATATATATATATATATATATATATATATATATATATACTCTCTCTTTGTGTATGTGTGTGTATTGGTGTGTGTGTGTGTGTGTGTCTTTGTGTGTGTGTGTGTATGTATATATATATATATATATATATATATATATATATATATATATATATATATATATATATATATATATATATATATAATTTATTTATTTATTTATACACACACATATACATGCATACACACATACATACATGCATACATATGTACACACACACACACATATATATATATATGTGTATGTGTGTGTGTGTATGTGTATGTGTGTGTGTGTATGTGTGTGTGTGTGTGTTTCCAAGCCATAGGTCATCCCAACATAAAGTCCAAGTCAATCTACGGGGCACATGTTTGATTGCTCCCCAAACTAGGCCTTTTTGTTGCCCTTCCTTAGAATTATGCTAGGAAGCATTTCCTCTATCCTTTTCCGTATTCAATCCAAAGGTGAAACTGACATATAGCCTCACAATTTCTACCATCTCTCTTTTACTAGGGTGTTTAGTTTTCGACCAACTCTCCCTATAGACTTGAAGTTTCAAAGAACAATGCAAGCACCCAAAGGCCCCTGTTAATTCCCCATAGTTAGAAGTTCACATCGAGTTGTTCTACAAGTTTTGAACCCTATGTCTTCTATCTTAAGGCTGAATGTGTTAACTCTACATGACAAGCTCTTGACACCTTTCTACAGTCTTGGGCACACGGATCTTCATCCACTTAATGTCCAAAGCTTACAACATGGCTTCTACTAATGGATGCCTTCCAATTCGGACCATCAAGGTGGGATTTCATTCAAGTGGAGCATTGGCCATATCTAATACTATTTCCACAATTTCTTTATTTCCCCTTTAAACAATTTAGAGATTGTCTAAAGGCCTGATTTATTATATTCATAGTTTCCTTGTTTAACTTTACTCGGAACATTCGCTTGACTACATTCAATAAATCACTTTGACCCCGACTTTTTCATTTCTATTCCACACGTAATAACATCCTTGCAATGGCTCTTTATCATTTGGAAACATTCTAAGCCTTGATACCAAACAGAGATTTTACCTTGATTCTCCTTCAATGCCAAGCACAATATGCTCCTTAGATCTTACTCTCAACATTGGTTACTTGCTCAAATATCAAATCAAATCTTAGACACACCCTTAAAAATTCACCAATGGACTCTTAATAGCTCATTTCTTCCACAAAGAAGACTAAACATCACAATTTAAGATTGTACGTAGTTACATGAAAGTAGATGGTTAAAAAAGTGCAACTTGTCTTCATATATTTTGAATCCAAATCAATGAACCAAAAATTCAAATACACAGTCAAATTTTATTGTTACCACAACGATTATTAGTTAATGAAGAATGATCCCTTGTTTCTACCCCTGATGTGTTCAAGACATGCACATTCTCAAACCGTATTTATTGCATGAAACATGGTTATTACCTCTATGTACAAATTTAATATGCATTTTCATCCAATCTCGAAACATAATTCAATACCAGCATATCTTTGTGATATTATAACCTCCAAGCAAATGCAGAATTACTTTGAGACTTGTAATTGTGCTTTATAGACATATCTTGGTATAGGTAGAGATGCAAATAAATACTTCGCCAAAAACGGCTATTTTTAAGAGAGGAAGAGATACAATATGGTTCTGTAGGTTTAGAAACATTGATGCTTCCTGCAAGCCTATGTTGTACATAGAAGAGGAATGAAAGGACAAGCTAGGAGGGCTCACAGATTATTAGTAACAATTAAAATAATTTGTATCAACTTCTTAGATCTCAAAGGACATGGTAGTTCAATACTCGACATCCAAAGCTACCTACATCTGTCACAAATACATGGTCAAATTACCTCTTGATTACAGAGGGGATCTAGCCAACCAAAATTGTACTAAATTTTGATCAAATGTGAAAGCAAAATAATCAGCATACACCAGCTCAAACGCATCCACTTGATGCATTTTGTATAGCACTATATTAGAAACCAACGAATCATACTTAGCCTGTACATACAAACCAATGAATCATACATAAAGCTTGTACATAGATTAAAACTTCACATGACCTAAATGATCAACAGATGCAGGTGAAATGTCTTATAGCAGTTCCTTTGCTCTCAGATAGAAATATCATCATTCGGTAGTGAGAACAAGAAAAAAATATTAGTTACATCTTTATTTGTCAAATTATTTGCTAGGGTTCTTAACTTTAATTCAATATGACTCTTTGAAGATCAATCGCCCATTTGAAGGTATAATTGACGATAACCTTTGACTGATAAAAGAGAAATTAGAAGCCACATCTGTTACACACATGGGCATGTGTGATTGCCGCACGGAATGGATTTTTGTTCAGATATGCAAATGTTAATGAACACCCATAGCAGATTGCATCTCAAATTCCTTATTCTATGTGGATATACCAATTTGAAAAACACACTAAACCTTATACTCTCGGTCCGATATGTTTGATAGCTTAAAATGTGCCTGGTCATAAAATTTCAGCATGTTTCTCTTCTAACGCACATAGTAGTAGGCATGCATACTTGCATTAACATGGCTTTGCAAGGATTTCTTTCGTTAGCTAGTAATGATGAGGGGCGTTGGTTATTGTGTTTGCATCTGCGTGTGCCTCTGTGCGCAAATGCACACTGCACAGATCTGAGGGCAGGGTTATGTTGTGAATGGAGAGGATATAGATTAAATAAATCAACTTCTTTGGGATGTCAATATGGCTTATTACGTCAAAAGTATTGGAACTTGATCTGATGCAATCTTTGCGTTTTAAGAAAAATAAAGAGGAATAAAATAAGAAACATAAGAAAACATCTCTAGAGGCAACCATATCAAATAGAGAGCGTATCCCGTGGACACCTATAAAGAGGGAGGAAGGGGGGACAGAGAGAGAGAGAGAGGGGGGGGGGAGGGGGGGAGAGAGAGAGAGAGAGAGAGAGAGAGAGAGAGAGAGAGAGAGAGAGAGAGAGAGAGAGAGAGAGAGAGAGAGAGAGAGCATATCATCACCAGTACATAAACAAATGCTAATACAATCCACGGTTGTTTTTCATGAGAGCAAAAAATGCTTCTTGCACAGATTCGGGTCTTGCATGGACATCTCAGTCACTATGGCATCAAGATAATGTATCCTTTGAATTCAGTTACAGTAACATAAACTTCCAGGTTTCAAAGCAAAGTTTGGCTTTAAGAGATGTGCTTTATTTATCGAAAACTAATGAATTACATGTACAGAACAAAGTCCTAAGAAAGGATGGTCATACATGCATTTGAGACATAATCACCTTTCCATTGAACCTGCCAGTGATCTCCTGATCTCCTACATAGAAACTATGTAGCCATAACCTCTTCGTCTGTTAATATGAACGCTACTCAATGACAGAAAGGATAACCATTGATCACTTTCCTTCTAATCCTGACACAGTGGTATCATTACTCAAATTCAATTCAGTAAAGGCATTCATTTTGAGGTTCACGGTGGCATGACATAAGCATTACATAGACACCACTGATGTTGTTTCCATGTATTAAGCATTTTTGAACTGTAGCAAAGAATTTAACAAAATGACCATGTAAAACCACAATATCATGTAGAGAAGCTTGCACCAGATTAATTTGAGGAGAAAACAAAAATCCATGAATTGTGAACATCTTTAAGAAAGAATACTCGTACAAAGAGCACATGAGAAGAAAGCATAGGCAAAAGAAAGATATTTTTTACTGGATGAATTTTATAGCTAATCATTTTACATTGCGCTTTTGTACATCAATTGCAGCCGGCCTTCCCGAAGCACGCAATAAAATTCAACAGAGCAAATATTTTGGTTTCTGAACCTCGTAAATGTCTATTTGCTCACTATATATAACACTCTGGAAAAGTTAAAAGTTCTCTAAACTGGTACCGTAAACTTGATATGATCAGTTGAGTCCAGATCTTGCTGCCAAGGCTGGATGTGAACTGCAGACCCTCAGGTACCCTGAACCCTTAACCAATTTATTGTCTATGTAATTCATGAAGACTGTCACAAGTGAGTTCAAGTCACAGCAAAGCCTTCAACAAGCAGACTGGCAAAAACCGTGGGCCAATGCAACCCACTAACAAAAAAAATGCACAACAGGATTGATATTAAGGAGTCCATCCAGTCCTTCCTTTTTCTGCTCAGTTCCATTCCAATGCTATATCACTTTTCCCAATTTTATGTTAGCGATACAGACAGGAAGCAGGTGGACACTTCCTGCATCTAATAAACAAGTAACAGACAATGCTCCTGTTGAGAATCCATGGTTGTCAGCATTTCTTCAGGTTTCTCCTGGAAAGGATTCGTTTTCCATAGGGGCTACTCCGAAGAAAAGGTGTATGAGGACAAATAGCATCTACAAGACTCGCATGAAGATTTCCCTGCAACAGTTTCCAGATGTGTAACATTTAGAGACATTGATATGAACTTCTCATGCCTAACCCCCATGTCAACAGCACTCCATAATATGGAAGATGCAAATAATATCCTTCAATCTTAAAGCTCATTATTTTGGTTTGTAGCAGAACTGAACACTGAAAAAAATAAAGAATTAAAACTTAAGCCCAACCAGGAATAGAACATCTCGTTGTCAAGATAAGCTAAGTCAAAAAACATCAAATACGAGCCACAGGACCATAAGAATCTAAGGTTTATAGACTAAACAATGAAAAATCACCTCACTGTAACAGAGGTGCAACAAGATCAAAAGGAATATAGTAGTCTCCTGATCATCAATCAACATACCCAAAACAAGCTCATGAAGCTAGCAAACCCATTACTTAAGAGGAAGCATACAATATCTCATTTTATCCCCTCATTCACCTGATCAGAAAGGATAGCCACCAGCTTGCATGGATCGTGGATGACTTGAAAGGAAGCAGACAAAGGAAGGCTGTCATAAAGACTGCTGATCTTAAAGGCTACGTGGCACATTTCCCCCAAATTCTAAGCAGTGTCCTGGCTGATATAGGCCAATGCATCAACGGGAAAAAACCACATTAAGAAAAAAAGTAATACGTTTTATCAGGAACATTACATGTGAGGCCCCTAGCTCATTGAAAATTTCAATGTACATGTATGGCACAGTCAGGACTCAGGATACATAGCTGTGCACATTACCTCAACAACCCTGAAACTCTACATAAATGTGCAAATGCTCGTTTTCATTCATAATGAAGTTCCCTTACCTGTTTTTCCTAGCTGTAAAGCTTAAGGTGGGTATTATATGTATGAATCAAAATTTGTAAAAATCTCAGACTATCCGAGATGATTTGAAAATAGAGAGAGTCTGTGCAAAAACTTACTCATAAAGGCTTGAAAAGCTAAATAAACAATCACAAAAAAACTCGCTCTAACCCAAAGATGACACTCAAGAAGGCATCAAGAAAAAGAAGCTCAGTATCTTGACAAAAAATTGAACGATACAAAAACAGCAATCAAGGGCTGCTTCGTATACTTGTCCAAGATAATGAAAATTGAAGCAAGAGACATGAAAATAAAAGCTCATAAAACATAAAATTTGAACCTAACTAAAATTACTGCTATAAGTTCAGTACTATTTAATTAGAAATTCAACATGCAACTTCATGTCCAAGATAATGAATATTGAAGCAAGAGACATAAAAATAAAGGCTCATAAAATATATTATTTGAACCTAACTAAAATGACTGCTATAAGTTCACTTCTATTTAATTAGAAATTCAACGTGCAACTTCGTTAAAAAAAAAAAAATTCTATATATACCTTATAGGTTCAGAGTTATCCAAACTTACCAACTCAAGAATTAAAGAACACAAACACAAACATAAGAAAAAACCAATGGACCAAAGAAAGAGACCACAAAAAATAAGATCAAGATACGTCATGAAAAATAAAAACAACTAAGAAATCCAATACAAAGTGAACAGGAACAAAAAATAATAAACAAGATTTCCAATCAAAAAATTTTAATATTAAAAAAATAAATACACATGTATATAAATAAGCATATTTTAGACAATAACAAAGACAAAACAAAAAGTGTATCTTCAACTTCTATGTCTATCCAAATTTCCAAAAACAAGATGTATCATAATTAAAATTTATCATGCAAAACTTGTACAAATAGCTATGACATCCCTACTCACACCGTCAATGCCCTAAAGTAGGTGCATACTTTAATAAAGAGTCCATCTAAATAAAGACTTCTAACATAAAATGTTATTTTCATTCATACAAACCCCGATTCCATAAAATTATGGGACTTGTATAAATATGAGGCTGATGTGGCTGATATTTTCCAAATATAATCCCTTTGAGGGGCTCTATCCAATTAAATTTGTTGTTCATTTTGGGATTCTCTATATACTAATGCGAGTGACATTAACGTTTTGTTGTCTCATGAGCCATGGCCAACTCCTTCGACCAACCTGTGACCCAATTTTCAATCCATAAACAATTGTTCAATGATTCCCAAAGTTTATAGGTGCACAAAAGTGGCAATGTCCTTAAAGACTACAGCAGGGAATGTACACTTCATCATCCATATAAATTTACTTGTTCAAACCCTAATTTTGGATGAGCAAACGTAGACCCAAAGTTTATTTTTCTAATTACCCCCTCCCAAAAAAGAAGTGTCAAAAAAGCTTTTATGTTGCAAAGTTTGTTGTCAATGCAAAGAGTCACATGCAAAAGCTCTTAATCTTCTTTCTATAAAAATCATAAAAAGACTTCGTAACTTCTTTTTTATTCTCTCCCCTAAATCTAAACCATAGTGCCTATAAATGGAACTTTTGGGAAACGACCGGACAACACCGTTTTCAAGCTTTGTTTTCCAGGCCTATTGCTTTGAGACAAATTCATTCGGGATCATTTTTGGCTGCTTTTTGTGTTGCATCTACCCTTCTCCGAGTGTGTCCCCTTCAACTTCCATAAGCTTTGACATCCACCTAGGCTTGAGACTACGCTCTACACTCTTCCCCTATAGTGTTTGTACCTGTAGCTTGTTGTTGCTACCTTCCATAGCAACAACATGTCCAAGATACTTCATGTCCAAGATAATGAATATTGAAGCAAGAGACATAAAAATAAAAGCTCATAAAATATATTATTTGAACCTAACTAAAATGACTGCTATAAGTTCACTTCTATTTAATTAGAAATTCAACGTGCAACTTCGTAAAAAAAAAAATTCTATATATACCTTATAGGTTCAAAGTAATCCAAACTTACCAACTCAAGAATTAAAGAACACAAACACAAACATAAGAAAAAACCAACGGACCAAAGAAAGAGACCACAAAAAATAAGATCAAGATACGTCATGAAAAATAAAAACAACTAAGAAATCCAATACAAATAAACAAGAACAAAAAATAATAAACAAGATTTCCAATTAAAAAAATTTTTAATATTAAAAAAATAAATACACAAATGTATATAAATAAGCATATTTTAGACAATAACAAAGACAAAACTAAAAGTGTATCTTCAACTTCTATGTCTACCCAAATTTCCAAAACAAGATGTATCATAATTAAAATTTATCATGCAAAACTTGTACAAATAGCTATGACATCCCTACTCACACCGTCAATGCCCTAAAGTATGTTATTTTCATTCATACAAACCCCGATTCCATAAAATTATGGGACTTGTATAAATATGAGGCTGATGTGGCTGATATTTTCCAAATATAATCGCTTTGAGGGGCTCTATCCACTTAAATTTGTTGTTCATATTGGGATTCTCTATATACTAATGCGAGTGACATTAACGTTTTGTTGTCTCAT
Source organism: Ceratopteris richardii (assembly GCA_020310875.1). NCBI lineage: Eukaryota > Viridiplantae > Streptophyta > Polypodiopsida > Polypodiales > Pteridaceae > Ceratopteris > Ceratopteris richardii. The sequence goes on from CM035444.1 coordinate 80,419,327, forward strand.
GAGTCATGGCCAACTCCTTCGACCAACCTGTGACCCAATTTTCAATCCATAAACAATTGTTCAATGATTCCCGAAGTTTATAGGTGCACAAAAGTGGCAATGTCCTTAAAGACTACACCAGGGAATGTACACTTCATCGTCCATATAAATTTACTTGTTCAAACCCTAATTTTGGATGAGCAAACGTAGGCCCAAAGTTTATTTTTCTAATTACCCCCTCCCAAAAAAGAAGTGTGAAAAAAGCTTTTATGTTGCAAAGTTTGTTGCCAATGCAAAGAGTCACATGCAAAAGCTCTTGATCTTCTTTCTATAAAAATCATCAAAAGACTTCGTAACTTCTTTTTTATTCTCTCCCCTAAATCTAAACCATAGTGCCTATAAATGGAACTTTTGGGAAACGACCGGACAACACCGTTTTCAAGCTTTGTTTTCACAGCCTATTGCTTTGAGACAAATTCATTCGGGATCATTTCTGGCTGCTTCTTGTGTTGCATCTACCCTTCTCCGAGTGTGTCCCCTTCAACTTTCATAAGCTTTGACATCCACCTAGGCTTGAGACTACGCTCTACACTCCTCCCCTAAAGTGCTTCTACCTGTAGCTTGTTGTTGCTACCTTCCATAGCAACAACATGTCCAAGATACTTCATGTCCAAGATAATGAATATTGAAGCAAGAGACATAAAAATAAAAGCTCATAAAATATATTATTTGAACCTAACTAAAATGACTGCTATAAGTTCACTTCTATTTAATTAGAAATTCAAGGTGCAACTTCGTAAAAATAAAAATATTCTATATATACCTTATAGGTTCAGAGTTATCCAAACTTACCAATTCAAGAATTAAAGAACACAAACACAAACATAAGAAAAAACCAACGGACCAAAGAAAGAGACCACAAAAAATAAGATCAAGATACGTCATGAAAAATAAAAACAACTAAGAAATCCAATACAAATGAACAGGAACAAAAAATAATAAACAAGATTTCCAATCAAAAAATTTTAATATTAAAAAAATAAATACACAAATGTATATAAATAAGCATATTTTAGACAATAACATAGAGAAAACGAAAGTGTATCTTCAACTTCTATGTCTATCCAAATTTCCAAAACAAGATGTATCATAATTAAAATTTATCATGCAAAACTTGTATAAATAGCTATGACATCCCTACTCACACCGTCAATGCCCTAAAGTAGGTGCATACTTTAATAAAGAGTCCTTCTAAATAAAGACTGAAAGAGGTTGGGACCAAGTCTTATTGATAAGTGACTTTTAGATCATTTGGGCATGTTCACACATGGCCAATGACCAAAAGTCATAAAAATAATGTAAATGCCTATAACTCCCCAATTTGGGGTCCAAAGAATACAACAAAAATATGTCTGGAAAGCTCTCGAAGAGAGCTTTCACATGAAAGGGTCAAAATATACAAAAGGAGAGTCCTTGGGGCCTTTATCCCCAACAACCTCCCACTTAAAGGACCAAGGAGGCTCCTTTAAGCTAAGTAACTCCCACCATCTGTATACATAGCTGATGTTGTGCCTTGGGTAGACACTTCGTGAGAGCATCTGCAGGATTCTGTGAAGTATTGACCTTGATCAAAGTGATCAGGCCGTCCTCTAACACCTCTCTGATGAAGTGATATCTCACATCAATATGCTTTGTGCGAGCATGAAACATGGCATTCTTTGCCAAACATATGGCACTCTGGCTATCGCATCCAAGAAGAGGTGCCTTTTCAAGCATCCCAAACTCACTGCAGAGCCGAGCTAACCAAATGGCTTCTTTGGAAGCCTCTGTGGCTGAAATATATTCAGCCTCTGTAGTAGATAGTGCAACTATCCTCTGAAGTCTAGAGCACCATGAAATAGCTCCACCTCCAAGGATGTATACATAGCCACTTGTGGACTTGCGTGTGTCCACATCACCTGCCATGTCTGAATCACAAAATCCTTTTAACTCCAATGGACCCTTTCCATAACATAAGCATTTACTTTTGGTCCCTTTCAAATATCTCAAGATAGATTTGACTGCCTCCCAATGAGCTCTACCAGGATTAGCCATGAACCTGCTGACAACTCCCACTGCATGAGCAATGTCTGGCCGAGTGGCAACCATAGCATACATAAGTGAACCACAAGCTGATGCATATGGAACACTCTTCATGTCACTGGCTGCATCATCATTTTTGGGACAGTCATCCTTGGAAAGCTTAACATGTGGCTGCAATGGCACTCCAAGAGGCTTAGCATCAGCCACATTAAATCTGTCCAGCACTTTTTCAATGTACTTTTCTTGGGATACCTGCAAAGTATGCTGCTGTCTATCCCTTTTTATACGCATACCAAGAATATGCTCAGCTTCCCCAAGGTCTTTCATTGAGAATGCAGAGTTCAGCTGCTGTTTTAGAGCATTCAGAGTGCTCTTTTTCTTCCCAGCCAGCAGCATATCATCTACATACAGTACAAGAATAATTGGGCTGCCATCTTCATCCTTTTTCGTGTACAAACAATGATCTGCATGGCTTCTTTTAAACCCATGTTTGAGCATAAATGCATCAAACTTCTTATACCATTGTCTGGGGGCCTGTTTCAGCCCATACAAGCTCCTTTTCAGTTTGCATACCAGATGCTCTTTTCCAGGAATGGCATATCCTTCTGGCTGTTTCATGTACAGCTCTTCACCTAAATCACCATGCAAAAAGGCTGTTTTAACATCCATTTGGAATAATTCCAAATCCAAGGCAGCTGTGAGAGCAAACAACACACGTAAAGTGGTCATTTTCACCACTGGAGAGAACACTTCTTGGAAATCAATGCCCTCTTTTTGGGCATATCCCTTAGCAACCAGCCTTGCCTTATACTTGGGTTTGCCATCAACAGTTTTGATTTTGTACACCCACTTGTTTGGAATGGCTTTCCTTCCTTTGGGTAACTCAACCAAATCCCAAGTATCATTTGCATGCAAGGCCTTTATCTCTTCCTGCATGGCTAACTCCCACTTCTTCTTGTGCTCACATAGCTTTGCCTCTTTATAAGTAAGAGGCTCACCCTCATCTGATAACATAATATAATGTATAGAGGGATCATATCTATTCACTCGCCTCCTAGGACGTATAGATCTTCTTACCCAATGATCAACATTACCAGGCAATGGATCTACATCAGGAGGTACATTAACTTCTTCATTGTTAACAGGCTGCTGTACATCATTTCCAGCCCTGTTTTCAGCATGAATAGGTGGCTGCATATGCCCTTCAGGAGCATCATTTTGCTGTCCAGCATCATCTGGCTCAATAACCACGGGCTCATTGTCATTTCCAGCCATATGTGGTGCATCCCGAGGGTCCATATCAGATTTAACTGGTGGCTGTACATGCTGAAATTTGACTCTTTTATGGTCATCTTTAGAGGCACAATTGTTTTTGAGCAGCCTTGCCTCATTAAATACAACATCTCGGCTGCGTATTACCTTCTTGAGTTGACGTAGCGAAATCCTGTAGCCCATTTCACCTTCATCTCCATAACCCATGAAGATTCCTTTCATGGACTTTGCATCTAACTTGCTTCTCAACTCAGGCCTTATATGCACAAAAGCATCGCAACCAAAGATGCGTAGGTGGTCATATGAAGCTGGTTTGCCAGACCAAACCTCTTCTGGAATGCCACCTTTTAAGGACATATGAGGGGATCGATTGCAAACATGAACTGCAGTTTTCAAAGCCTCTCCCCAAAATCCATGAGGGAGATTAGCTGTGGACAGCATGCATCTCACCCTCTCACATAAAGTCCTATTATACCTTTCAGCCACACCGTTGGAAGAGGGGCTGTATGGGACTGTTAGCTCCCTCTTAATACCAAGATTTTCACAAAATCTATTGAATTCAGCACTTGTAAACTCACCCCCATTATCTGTACGTAAACATTTCAGCTTTCTACTTGTTTGAGTGGTCACAAATGCATGAAATTTCTTAAATGCAGCAAAGGCTTCATCTTTAGATTTTAACAAATATACCCAAAGCTTCCTAGAGTAATCATCTACAAAAAAAACAAAGTAAAGAGCACCCCCCATAGATTTTGTGGGCATGCTACAAACATCAGAATGAACAAGATCAAGCACATTAGACTTACGAGAGACACCAGAGTAGTAAGAATTCTTTACTTGCTTACCATATTGGCATTCATTACAAAAATCAAGTTTTGAGCCTTTAGCATCAAACTTGTCCAAATTACATAGTTTATCAAGGCCTTTTTGACTCATGTGACCAAGCCTTTTATGCCATAATTCCATATGTGAATGGATTTCAGCCAAAGCAATAAACTTGCCCAGCAAGGCTTTACCATGCAAGCAATAAAGAGTCCCTTTCTTTGTAACTTTAACAATCAGCCTAGAGCCTTTGATAAGCTTCCATGACCCCTTCTCAAAGAGGGTACTATATCCATGCATATCCATTCGCCCAACAGACAATAAGCTTTTCTTGATGCTTGGTACATACCTTACATCATGCAAAACCAGCTCATTGGTACCATCCACTGTGAGATGCACTGTGCCAATACGTTCAATTGAACAAGCATGGTTATTTCCAAGATATACATGTCCATGGCTGCCTGCATGAAAGGTAGTGAAACACTCCTTAATAGGAGTTACATGAAACGATGCACCTGAATCTACAATCCATGTTTGTGACAAAGCATCATTCACAGTAAGCAAGGCATCAATCAAATCCCTCTTTGTGATCTGCATATCTTGTGCATGAATATTAATAGAAGGATCAATAACTTCAGCATGCTCTGCTTCCATAGTAGCACAAAGTATATCTTCTGCATCTGATAGCTCCTCAATGATGACACTAGAGGCCACATTGGCCTTCTCTTTGTCTTTGTCCTTTGAGGTATCATGTGCTTCATTCTTGGTGTCCTTTTTCTTCCTGTCACCTGTGTTCTTCTTTCTTTCTAGTTCAGCTTTATAGAATCTTCAATCAGGCTTCTTGTGACCTTTCCTACCACATTGATAACAAGTCACTTCAGCCTTGCCTTTGCTTTTGCTCCTGTTCCTCTGTACATTTCCACTTTTCTTTTCTGTTCTTCCTCTAGCCACATTGGCTGAACCACTGCCCTCTCCACTAGCTTTCCTCTTGATTTCCTCATTCAAAATAGAACCCCTTACACCATCAAAGGTAAGACTGGGGCTATTTGAAAGTGAAACAACCAATGTTTCCCACGAATCAGGTAAGGTCATCAACAAGAAGATGGCCTTAAGCTTATCATCAAATGGAGGTAATCCAGAGTCCTGCAATTGTGAAAGAGTACCTGTAAACAAAGATAAGTGCTCAGCCGCACTTTTTGACTCATCAAGCTGCATACACACTAGCTTACGCATAAGATGCACTTGATTTACAGGCGTGGTATTTTCATAAGTGGCTTTCAACTTCTCCCATACCTCAAAAGCAGTTGTAAGGCCTTTCAAATCCACTAAGATTTCATCTGATACAGCCATCTTGATGTAAGTGATGGCCTTCTTGTTTAGGTTCATCCATGCTGCATCTGTCATATCTTCAGGCTTGACTTCCTCAAGAGCCCCTTCACAATCTTTAAGAAAGAGGATGCCCAACATTCTCTCTTTCCACAAATCGAAACCATTACCTTCAAATCTCTTGATCTCAAACAAGCTTTTGACATCAGAGGGGGTAGAGGCCATGTTTGCACACTAAGAGCTTCAAAATTTCACCAAAAAAGGTAAAATTCACCTGCTGTCCTGTGCGCAATTACCTTAGGAGACTATAGCTGAGAAATTAACCCCAAAAACTGTTCAAAACATCATCAAAAGACTTCGTAACATCTTTTTTATTCTCTCCCCTAAATCTAAACCATAGTGCCTATAAATGGAACTTTTGGGAAATGACCAGACAACACCGTTTTCAAGCTTTGTTTTCAAGGCCTATTGCTTTGAGACAAAGTCATTCGGGATCATTTCTGGCTGCTTTTTGTGTTGCATCTACCCTTCTCCGAGTGTGTCCCCTTCAACTTTCATAAGCTTTGACATCCACCTAGGCTTGAGACTACGCTCTACACTCTTCCCCTATAGTGCTTGTACCTGTCGCTTGTTGTTGCTACCTTCCATAGCAACAACATGTCCAAGATACTTCATGTCCAAGATAATGAATATTGAAGCAAGAGACATAAAAATAAAAGCTCATAAAATATATTATTTGAACCTAACAAAAATGACTACTATAAGTTTACTTCTATTTAATTAGAAATTCAAGGTGCAACTTCGTAAAAATAAAAATATTCTATATATACCTTATAGGTTCAGAGTTATCCAAACTTACCAACTCAAAAATTAAAGAACACAAACACAAACATAAGAAAAAACCAACGGACCAAAGAAAGAGACCACAAAAAATAAGATCAAGATACGTCATGAAAATTAAAAACAACTAAGAAATCCAATACAAAATGAAAAGGAACAAAAAATAATAAACAAGATTTCCAATCAAAAAATATTAATATTAAAAAAATAAATATACAAATGTATATAAATAACCATATTTTAGACAATAACAAAGACAAAACAAAAAGTGTATCTTCAACTTCTATGTCTATCTAAATTTCCAAAACAAGATGTATCATAATTAAAATTTATCATGCAAAACTTGTACAAATAGCTATGACATCCCTACTCACACCGTCAATGCCCTAAAGTAGGTGCATACTTTAATAAGAATCCTTCTAAATAAAGACTTCTAACATAAAATGTTATTTTCATTCATACAAACCCCGATTCCATAAAATTATGGGACTTGTATAAATATGAGGCTGATGTGGCTGATATTTTCCAAATATAATCGCTTTGAGGGGCTCTATCCACTTAAATTTGTTGTTCATATTGGGATTCTCTACATACTAATGCGAGTGTCATTAACGTTTTGTTGTCTCATGAGTCATGGCCAACTCCTTCGACCAACCTGTGACCCAATTTTCAATCCATAAACAATTGTTCAATGATTCCCAAAGTTTATAGGTGCACAAAAGTGGCAATGTCCTTAAAGACTACACCAGGGAATATACACTTCATCGTCCATATAAATTTACTTGTTCAAACCCTAATTTTGAATGAGCAAACGTAGACCCAAAGTTTATTTTTCTAATGACCCCCTCCCAAAAAAGAAGTGTGAAAAAAGCTTTTATGTTGCAAAGTTTGTTGCCAATGCAAAGAGTCACATGCAAAAGCTCTTGATCTTCTTTCTATAAAAATCATCAAAAGACTTCGTAACTTCTTTTTTATTCTCTCCTCTAAATCTAAACCATAGTGCCTATAAATGGAACTTTTGGGAAACGACCGGACAACACCGTTTTCAAGCTCTGTTTTCAAGGCCTATTGCTTTGAGACAAATTCATTCGGGATCATTTTTGGCTCTGCTTTTTGTCTTGCATCTACCCTTCTCCGAGTGTGTCCCCTTCAACTTTCATAAGCTTTGACATCCACCTAGGCTTGAGACTCCGCTCTACACTCTTCCCCTATAGTGCTTGTACCTGTAGCTTGTTGTTGCTACCTTCCATAGCAACAACATGTCCAAGATACTTCATGTCCAAGATAATGAATATTGAAGCAAGAGACATAAAAATAAAAGCTCATAAAATATATTATTTGAACCTAACTAAAATGAATGCTATAAGTTCACTTCTATTTAATTAGAAATTCAACGTGCAACTTCGTAAAAATAAAAATATTCTATATATACCTTATAGGTTCAGAGTTATCCAAACTTACCAACTCAAGAATTAAAGAACACAAACACAAACATAAGAAAAAACCAACGGACCAAAGAAAGAGACCACAAAAAATAAGATCAAGATACGTCATGAAAAATAAAAACAACTAAGAAATCCAATACAAAATGAACCGGAATAAAAAATAATAAACAAGATTTCCAATCAAAAAATTTTAATATTAAAAAAATAAATACACAAATGTATATAAATAAGCATATTTTAGACAATAACAAAGACAAAACAAAAAGTGTATCTTCAACTTCTATGTCCATCCAAATTTCCAAAACAAGATGTATCATAACTAAAATTTATCATGCAAAACTTGTACAAATAGCTATGACATCCCTACTCACACCGTCAATGCCCTAAAGTAGGTGCATACTTTAATAAAGAGTCCTTCTAAATAAAGACTTCTAACATAAAATGTTATTTTCATTCATACAAACCCCGATTCCATAAAATTATGGGACTTGTATAAATATGAGGCTGATGTGGCTGATATTTTCCAAATATAATCGCTTTGAGGGGCTCTATCCACTTAAATTTGTTGTTCATTTTTGGATTCTCTATATACTAATGCGAGTGACATTAACGTTTTGTTGTCTCATGAGTCATGGCCAACTCCTTCGACCAACCTGTGACCCAATCTTCAATCCATAAACAATTGTTCAATGATTCCCAAAGTTTATAGCTGCACAAAAGTGGCAATGTCCTTAAAGACTACACAAGGGAATGTACACTTCATCGTCCATATAAATTTACTTGTTCAAACCCTAATTTTGGATGAGCAAACGTAGACCCAAAATTTATTTTTCTAATGACCCCCTCCCAAAAAAGAAGTGTTTCAAGCTTTGTTTTCAAGGCCTATTGCTTTGAGACAAATTAATTCGGGATCATTTCTGGCTCCTTTTTGTGTTGCATCTACCCTTCTCCGAGTGTGTCCCCTTAAACTTTCATAAGCTTTGACATCCACCTAGGCTTGAGACTACGCTCTACACTCTTCCCCTATAGTGCTTGTACCTGTAGCTTGTTGTTGCTACCTTCCATTGCAACAACATGTCCAAGATAATGAATATTGAAGCAAGAGACATAAAAATAAAAGCTCATAAAATATATTATTTGAACCTAACTGAAATGTCTGCTATAAGTTCACTTCTATTTAATTAGAAATTCAACGTGCAACTTCGTTAAAAAAAAAAATTCTATATATACCTTATAGGTTCAGAGTTATCCAAACTTACCAACTTAAGAACTAAAGAACACAAACACAAACATAAGAAAAAACCAACGGACCAAAGAAAGAGACCACAAAAAATAAGATCAAGATACGTCATGAAAAATAAAAACAACTAAGAAATCCAATACAAAATGAACCGGAATCAAAAGTAATAAACAAGATTTCCAATCAAAAAATTTTAATGTTAAAAAAATAAATACACAAATGTATATAAATAAGCATATTTTAGACAATACAAAGACAAAACAAAAAGTGTATCTTCAACTTCTATGTCTATCGAAATTTCCAAAACAAGATGTATCATAATTAAAATTTATCATGCAAAACTTGTACAAATAGCAATGACATCCCTACTCACACCGTCAATGCCCTAAAGTAGGTGCATACTTTAATAAAGAGTCCTTCTAAATAAAGACTTGTAACATAAAATGTTATTTTCATTCATACAAACCCCGATTCCATAAAATTATGGGACTTGTATAAATATGAGGCTGATGTGGCTGATATTTTCCAAATATAATCGCTTTGAGGAGCTCTATCCACTTAAATTTGTTGTTCATTTTTGGATTCTCTATATACTAATGCGAGTGACATTAACGTCTTGTTGTCTCATGAGTCATGGCCAACTCCTTCGACCAACCTGTGACCCAATTTTCCATCCATAAACAATTGTTCAATGATTCCCAAAGTTTATAGGTGCACAAAAGTGGCAATGTCCTTAAAGACTACACCAGGGAATGTACACTTCATCGTCCATATAAATTTACTTGTTCAAACCCTAATTTTGGATGAGCAAACGTAGACCCAAAGTTTATTTTTCTAATGACCCCCTACCGAAAAAGAAGTGTGAAAAAAGCTTTTATGTTGCAAAGTTTGTTGTCAATGCAAAGAGTCACATGCAAAAGCTCTTGATCTTCTTTCTATAAAAATCATCAAAAGACTTCGGAACTTCTTTTTTATTCTCTCCCCTAAATCTAAACCATAGTGCCTATAAATGGAACTTTTGGGAAACGATCGGACAACACCGTTTTCAAGCTTTGTTTTCAAGGCCTATTGCTTTGAGACAAATTCATTCGGGATCATTTCTGGCTCCTTTTTGTGTTGCATCTACCCTTCTCCGAGTGTGTCCCCTTCAACTTTCATAAGCTTTGACAGCCACCTAGGCTTGAGACTTTGCTCTACACTCTTCCCCTATAGTGCTTGTACCTGTAGCTTGTTGTTGCTAGCTTCCATAGAAACATGTCTAAGATACTTCATGTCCAAGATAATGAATATTGAAGCAAGAGACATAAAAATAAAAGCTCATAAAATATATTATTTGAACCTAACTAAAATGACTCCCATAAGTTCACTTCTATTTAATTAGAAATTCAACGTGCAACTTCGTAAAAAAAAAAAATTTCTATATATACCTTATAGGTTCAGAGTTATCCAAACTTACAAGCTCAAGAATTAAAGAACACAAAGACAAACATAAGAAAAAACCAACGGACCAAAGAAAGAGACCACAAAAAATAAGATCAAGATACGTCATGAAAAATAAAAACAACTAAGAAATCCAATACAAAATGAACCGGAATAAAAAATAATAAACAAGATTTCCAATCAAAAAATTTTAATATTAAAAAAATAAATACACAAATGTATATAAATAAGCATATTTTAGACAATAACAAAGACAAAACAAAAAGTGTATCTTCAACTTCTATGTCCATCCAAATTTCCAAAACAAGATGTATCATAATTAAAATTTATCATGCAAAACTTGTACAAATAGCTATGACATCCCTACTCACACCGTCAATGCCCTAAAGTAGGTGCATACTTTAATAAAGAGTCCTTCTAAATAAAGACTTCTAACATAAAATGTTATTTTCATTCATACAAACCCCGATTCCATAAAATTATGGGACTTGTATAAATATGAGGCTGATGTGGCTGATATTTTCCAAATATAATCGCTTTGAGGGGCTCTATCCACTTAAATTTGTTGTTCATTTTTGGATTCTCTATATACTAATGCGAGTGACATTAACGTTTTGTTGTCTCATGAGTCATGGCCAACTCCTTCGACCAACCTGTGACCCAATCTTCAATCCATAAACAATTGTTCAATGATTCCCAAAGTTTATAGCTGCACAAAAGTGGCAATGTCCTTAAAGACTACACCAGGGAATGTACACTTCATCGTCCATATAAATTTACTTGTTCAAACCCTAATTTTGGATGAGCAAACGTAGACCCAAAATTTATTTTTCTAATGACCCCCTCCCAAAAAAGAAGTGTTTCAAGCTTTGTTTTCAAGGCCTATTGCTTTGAGACAAATTAATTCGGGATCATTTCTGGCTCCTTTTTGTGTTGCATCTACCCTTCTCCGAGTGTGTCCCCTTAAACTTTCATAAGCTTTGACATCCACCTAGGCTTGAGACTACGCTCTACACTCTTCCCCTATAGTGCTTGTACCTGTAGCTTGTTGTTGCTACCTTCCATTGCAACAACATGTCGAAGATAATGAATATTGAAGCAAGAGACATAAAAATAAAAGCTCATAAAATATATTATTTGAACCTAACTGAAATGTATGCTATAAGTTCACTTCTATTTAATTAGAAATTCAACGTGCAACTTCGTTAAAAAAAAAAATTCTATATATACCTTATAGGTTCAGAGTTATCCAAACTTACCAACTTAAGAACTAAAGAACACAAACACAAACATAAGAAAAAACCAACGGACCAAAGAAAGAGACCACAAAAAATAAGATCAAGATACGTCATGAAAAATAAAAACAACTAAGAAATCCAATACAAAATGAACAGGAATAAAAAATAATAAACAAGATTTCCAATCAAAAAATTTTAATATTAAAAAAATAAATACACAAATGTATATAAGTAAGCATATTTTAGACAATAACAAAGACAAAACAGAAAGTGTATCTTCAACTTCTATGTCTATCCAAATTTCCAAAACAAGATGTATCATAATTAAAATTTATCATGCAAAACTTGTACAAATAGCTATGACATCCCTACTCACACCGTCAATGCCCTAAAGTAGGTGCATACTTTAATAAAGAGTCCTTCTAAATAAAGACTTCTAACATAAAATGTTATTTTCATTCATACAAACCCCGATTCCATAAAATTATGGGACTTGTATAAATATGAGGCTGATGTCACTGATATTTTCCAAATATAATCGCTTTGAGGGGCTCTTTCCACTTAAATTTGTTGTTCATTTTGGGATTCTCTATATACTAATGCGAGTGACATTAACGTTTTGTTGTCTCATGAGTCATGGCCAACTCCTTCGACCAACCTGTGACCCAATTTTCAATCCATAAACAATTGTTCAATGATTCCCAACGTTTATAGGTGCACAAAAGTGGCAATGTCCTTAAAGACTACACTAGGGAATGTACACTTCATCATCCATATAAATTTACTTGTTCAAACCCTAATTTTGGATGAGCAAACGTAGACCCAAAGTTTATTTTTCTAATGACCCCCTCCCAAAAAAAAGTGTGAAAAAAAGCTTTTATGTTGCAAAGTTTGTTGTCAATGCAAAGAGTCACATGCAAAAGCTCTTGATCTTCTTTCTATAAAAATCATCAAAAGACTTTGTAACTTCTTCTTTATTCTCTCTCCTAAATCTAAACCATAGTGCCTATAAATGGAACTTTTGGGAAACGACCGGACAACACCGTTTTCAAGCTTTGTTTTCAAGGCCTATTGCTTTGAGACAAATTCATTCGGGATCATTTCTGGCTGCTTTTTGTGTTGCATCTACCCTTCTCCGAGTATGTCCCCTTCAACTTTCATAAGTTTTGACATCCACCTAGGCTTGAGACTATGCTCTAGCCTCTTCCCCTATAGTGCTTGTACCTGTAGCTTGTTGTTGCTACCTTCCATAGCCCTAGAAGTTCGTGTTTTGACAGTGCCAACTTTATGGTACTCTAATTGGTGTTCTTTTTTGCATTTTTTCCTTCTTGTGCAAATCATGTACGTTCAATGCTCCTATGTATGCCCATTATAATTTATGATATGACACACACATTACATACATAGTACATACATACATAGTACATACAGACATAGAACATACATACAAAGGTCACACACACTCTAACACACATATACATATAATGTACATACATACTACATAGACTACAATACATACATACATAAGATTATAATGTCATAATTTATGACATTATATACGCATTACATACATCATATAGACATAATACATACATACATACATACATACGTACAAATGTTACACACATATACATTTAATGTACATATGTACTACATAGATTAAAAACATGTTTATTATTGATATTACATAATACATAAATATACTACATACATACAATACATACATACATACATATAGGTATACGTCTTTTACATATTTCTAAAATGTTAAAAGAAGTTGCCGTTTCCAACCATTTCCAAATTTTTGGAAACTTTGAAACTCCGTTTCCAACCACGTTTCCGACGTGCCAAGGCACTCTGATCTAAACACTACTTTGAACACATTGACTTGCAGGTGAACATATCAAATTGAGGTTGGATGAAATAAAAGAGACAAAAGACCAATCCAAAAACATGCATTTCGTAGGCTATTTTGAAAGTGTCTTTCGGGCATATCTCTTACGTACGTGATTTCTCATATGACCGACTCTCTCTGAAATTCACTTCAAATCCTCCTCTAATAAGTGAAAAGATTGACAAAAGATTGTGTTAAATTCAAAAATGACTTCACATGGTCACCTAGTGTTATACATGCTTTCATTGGCACAAATGTGTGAGATTCTAAGTAATAGAAGGCAAAGTGTCAAAGAGATCTTCCTTGCAAGTTATATGACAAGCCAAACACCTATCGTGTTGGAAGTGAGGTAGGCCCAATAATAAAGTCAAAGGATCTTTCTAACAATTAGAACCATGCACACGTATACACTTGGAACCAAATAAGACAGATGAATGACAATACAAAAAGACAAGAGACGAGAGAAATGAACAAGTAGCAAAGAGGCTACTCTAAAATAATAATAATTACTTGTTGAAAGAATAACCATACATTGTGTGTAATATGTGAAATTCAGATAATATGTTGAATATATGATAGATCTCGATACATAAATGGGAGAGAAGCATGCCTAAGAGTTACCAGAGTTAACGGATATGAAATTGTGTTCAAATATGGAGATAGAATAGATTGTTTGCGAGGAAAAAAAACCTATGTGCTGACAGAAATTGGATTCTTCTATGATCTAGCAGCTACAAAACCTTCTCCACTTGAGATGATAGGTTGGAAAACCTAGTACAGCATCAAATATTTAAGTTATGACCCAAAATAGCAGCCACCTACTAAAATCAGCAGGTATACACACATAGTGTGTGTAAAGAAGAATTGGGATGCAGCTTAAACTCTTCAAATCAGCTTCAAAAGGCCTCCAAGCAGCAGCACTTCAAACTAGAGTATATCTAAGATCACTTTTGTGTGCCCCAAGGCCATTTTTTATAGCCCAATATGGCTCAAAAGTAGGTTTACCTAAAATCCGTTGTAAATGACAACAAAATTTACAAGAGGCTTTTTTTAATATACTTTTTACAATTTTGAACTTAGATTACATAAAGTATCATGGATAATTCTTGGCCCTTAATTTGTGATTAAATCTCAACCCGTCACTCAAATATGATTTGAAACCACTTAAAATATGAGCAAATATATAAATTAGGATTCCAAATTTGAGGGTTTCTACATGGTCAAATCGTGGCATGTTATTTAAGGATATAAAACTCTTTTGAAGATCTATGAGAATATGCAATAATAATTTTTCACAACCTTTGACCAAACTATTCATGAGGAATGGAAAATGAAAAATCATGATTTGCTAGAAATCAAGGTTTTAAAGCACAAATGACATTGTTTTCCAACAAACCCGCCCCCCCTCAATGTCATATTAGGGTAAGATTTAGTAGTCTGCATAAGTTAAGCACAATTGATATTGTTTTCCAACAAAAACCCCCCCTCTCCCGCCTCAATGTCATACCAAGGTAAGATTTAATAATCTGCATAACTTTCAATGCTTGTCTATTGATAATGCTTTAGTAAACATATCTTCCACATTTTTATGTTTTGCATTCTCACTTGTAGAAGCACAGATAAGTTCCATGTGCTTCTTAAATACATCCTCACAAATATAATGATAATGAACTTCAATATGCTTGTCCTTTCATGATGAACAAGGTTCTTATCTATAACCATACCCTTTGACTATCTAAAAATATCTCCATAGGTAAGTGAACATAAACATCAAAATAACTTCAAATTTTCTACAACCATAAAACCTCCTCAAGTGTTATTGTTAAGGAAGCTCTATACTGTATTTCACTTAGAAGATGTTACCACTATTGGTTGTTGCTTAGAATGCCAAGAAATTAAACATTCTTAATTTGCCACTTGTAGATCTTCTTCGGTCTCTCTCTCTTAAGAAAAACCATGGCAAAATTCTTTATGGCCTTTAAATATCTCAATTCACTTTATTTCTAATGAATTTTAAGAGGTTTGTGCATAAACCTTGATACTTGATAAATAACAAACTATATGTCAAGCCATGTCTTACAAAAATAAATTAAGCATCCAACTACTTGACTATAAATAGTAGCATCAAAAAGATTTGAATCTTCTTTTGATTGTAAAGGCCCATTATCATCCATAGGAATTAGCATAGGCTTAGAATTTCACATCTCAAACCTTTCTACAAGTTTCTTCATATACTTCTCTTGTATCATGAATATACAATCAATCTTGTAAATTAATTTAATACTACTTTATTACTAGACATTGGACAATCACTTCTTGTAGAAAAGCTCTGAGCCCATCTTTTCTCTAGCGAATCTCCAACCATAAATACACATACATTTCTGCACATTAGCACTTTAATTAATGTCTAGATCCACATGCAATAAAGTGGAAAGGTATATAAGATACAATACAAACATGATACTTATAGAAAGTACATTTGTAATTAATGCTTCTTCAAGGTACATAAACAATATGTACCTTTTGTAAAACTTAAAACAAGACTCAACAATCTCGCTATATCTATAACAATAATTTGAAATTCATGTAGTCCGTCCTCCACAAAATGCATGTGTAAGTTTGTAAGTACATACTATGTTTGTCTCATACATACATATGTGTTATATACATACTATCATCTATGCACGTATGCACATACGTAGACGATATGTACTATGTATGTAGATAATATATATTATGTACGTAGACCAAGTACTATGTATGTAGACAATACCAAGTACTATGTATGTAAACAATACGTACTACATATGTAGATAATATATACTATGTATTTAGACAAAACATACTATGTATGTAGAAGATACCTACTATCTATGAATGTGTGTATGTATGTGTATGTATGTATGCATGTACGGACATACGTATGTATGTTTATCTATACATACATACACACACATGTACACACATACATACATACATATTGTTGAGGATTCTTTAGTTCAAGGGCTTGATCATACGTTGCCACACCTTAGTTGCTCTCTACACTTTGTCACCTCATTTGCACACTTTCTCTCTCTCTTTGCACACTTTGCCTCTCTGCACATTGTCCAAGTATGTGTCTCGCTCTCTCTTTCTCTTCAAGTGTAGATTATGCTCCAAGTCCCTTCGTCCATCTCCAAGAATGCTCCTTTATGGTGTGTCGATTCCTCTTACGCACTTCACTTCACTTCCCAACTACATGTCTATCTTGATGCTTCCTTGGTTGTCCCAAGAACCTTCTCATGTAAATATCAACGACTCCCTATTTTCTCCTATAGTGACTTTGGAAAACAAAAATTTAAATGGGAGACCACACATGCGCTTTTGTGTATCATCTTCACTTGATATCTTTTCCACTTTTGACCTTAGTTTCTACAAAATGTGAGCCTATGGGAGGGTTCACATGGACCTTCCATAACACAGTAAAAGCCTTTAAAACTCTTTAAAAAGACCTTTTTGCACCTTGCATTCAACTACTCATGCAAGATCATTGAACAACTATTTGTGCACTACCTATACATCCATGTACTTGGCCACTTATGCACCACCTGTGCACCACTTTGCCAAGTCATCACTTTGACGGGCTCAACAATTGCCCACCACCTAATGGGCTCTCCGTGTCGGAGAGCACAGAGCCAAACCATGAGCAAAGATGTGCCACCTCAAGACCAGAGTGGATAGAACTTTGAAAATATCATGAGTAATCAAGTAGGAGAAGGAAAGAAAACACTGGCAAGGGAACATCAAAACTGGACTCTAGAGCGGGCAATGAAAATGGATGAAAGAGAAGGTGTGGTTGAGGGGTAATAAGGAAAGGGATCAGGGCAAGGAGAGGTGAAGGGCTAATGATGAAAGGGAAGGGAAGAGTGAGGGGTAGGACTCGCTTTCAAAAGTAAGTAAGGGGCAGTAAGTAGGATGTAGGGTTCGTGACACAAAAAAATTCAAAAAATTGGAAGCAACATGTGATACATATGAAAAATGTGAAACATGTGGAAAAATAAATAGGTAATGGACCATGTGAAAAATGTGCAAGTGAGAAGCCACATGTTAAATGTGTGCAAAACATATAGGGTTTGACATGGATGGAATTTTATGAAACTAATGATAAAAATGAGTTCACGTGTCGTGAAACATGCAAATGACTCCGAGCTTGAAAAAAACAGCCATCAGAAGCACAATCTACAAACACAGAGTTTTAATCCTTAAAATACAAAAGAATATCCCATACCATATGATTAAAACTTATCCTATGGCTTGGCAGAGGCCGCGGGAGGGGAGGATTGAGGGAGGGAGTGGGGGAGAGAGGGAGTAGAGCGAGAGGAGAGGGAGGTGAAGAGAAGGGAGGTAGAGAGAGAGAGAGAGAGGAAAGAGAGAAATAGATAGAGAGGAGAGGAAAGCAGAGAGAGAGGGGGAAGAGAGAAGCAGAGAGAAGCAGAGAGAAGGAAACGAGAGGTAGAGAGAGAGAGAGAGAGAGAGAAGTAAAGAGAGAAGGGGTTTTTCATCAAAAAACAATGGACTCGTCTTTTTTTGGAAATATTCCAAAAAATGGATAAAAAATCAAATACAATCTCAAAAAAATGTCCCAAAAATACCAAAAAATCGAGAAAATTTCTACAAACTGGGCCACAATCCTCAAAACCTTATAAACATATGAAAAAGGAAAATAATTCCCAAAAAAAATCCTAAAAAATCGAGAAAAATTCCTACGAATTTCCAACAAGATTCTCATGAATCAAGCTCTAGAATGACATCCAAATCACATGAAAATCTTAAATGAAAAGCATGATATCCTATGAAAATGCAAAAAACTAAGTAGAAAAGAGTACAAGAAGTGCTATGTACAACTCGGACAGATTTTGCAAGTGCCGATGATCCAAAGAAGCTTCATTTTTGTTGATGATGATAGGCCTTGAGCTTGGTGATGTTGACTAGTGGCAACGCCTTGCCATACAAAGTCTCCAATTGCACCGCACCGCACCGCACCCCACTATAGCATTTCTTTAATTTTGTACAATCCTTCCCAATGAGGAAGCCACTTGCTTCGCAATTGTGTCTGTAATTGTCATCTATGTAAGAGGACAAGCATAAGGATATGTAATTTGTTTGTCCATAAATTTCTATCATGAGCTTCCTTCCTTTTACTTTGTATCTCCTCCAACCACTTTGCTACATCTAGTCGAATTTCCTCCAATTTGTGGAGTGTGGATAGTCTAGCACAGATCCCAAGATCCTTCTTTATATGCACATACTCTGTCTTCGGACAGCCATGTAAAAACTCAAATGGCTCAAAAAGAATTAAAACATAGACAAATTGAACAAAAGAGTGTCATGTGGCTTCTTTGCATACCAACATGTAAGCCCATAGTGTACCTTGATAAGAAGTGACCCATGGAGTGGGCTTTAACATACATTCCTTCTTTAGGATTGCTATCAATACTTTATTTATGGACTCTGCTTGTCCATTGGCCCTTGGATAATATGCACCGAAAGAACGATGGAGAATCTTGTACTGGTTCAAGACTTCATACAAAACTTATTTAACCAAAAGTGTTCCTTGATCACTGCAGATTTCAAGTGGACAAACAAACCTTCAAAACATGTTGTACAAGAAATCAGCAATTGTTTGAGTTGTGCAATCTAGAGAAGCAATAGCCTCGGGCTACTTAGTTGTGTAGTCAGTGACAACCAACAAGTATTTATCATTTCTTAGAAAGGATGCAAGATAGATAAGCCCTATAAAATCTAACCCCCAATCCTCAAATGGTCCCCATGAGATGGAGACAACCAATGGATGTTGTCTTTGTTGTGTGGGTTTTAGACCACATCTTTGACAGACATCACATGTATGAGCCCTTTCATCTGCATCTCTGAATAATGTGGACCACCATAAGCCAACATGTAGGATTCTACAGCTATAATATGGCCACGGAGATGCCGATCCCCCAATCCTTCGTGTGCAATCTCGATAATGTGCATTGCCTCCTCTTCTTCTATGCACTTCCTAAGAAGATGATTCCGCGCAAGTAATGGCAGAATTTTTGGACGATAAATACCATTGCCAAGGCCTCCCTCTCAATGATATTGTAATTCTTCTCTACTTTAGTTAAAATCCTACTTGCATAATGAATGGGTCTTTCTAGCTTATACTCCTCACTATGCTGCGTGAGAATTGCTTCCACTGCATAAGCACTTGTATGACATGGAAAACCTTAGATCAATCAAGTGTCACAAGAATTAGTGCAACCACAAGCTTGGATCTCAACATCATTTCCTCTTCATTATCTCACTTCTTTACCTGTGAGCCTCGCGAATGGTCTAGCTATGTCTTTGTACATCTTAATAAATCTCTTGTGGTAACCGGTATGAATCAAAAAGCTTTTAATTTCTTTTGGTGTTTTAGGTCTAGGTAGTTTTCGTATGGCTATGATTTTATCTCGCACATAGGTCATACCTTTAGCAAAAACCACATGTCCAAGGAGAGTACCTTCGATCGCTAGAAAATGACACTTATTAGGACTCAACTTCAATTTTGTTTCCATGCATCTATTGAAGACTTGTGGCACTTGGATCAAATGATCATCCAAGTAATCAATAGGAGTATCGGTGGAGTTACCTAAGAAGGATGAAAAATCATCCATGAAAATTCGAAGAGTCTCCAAAAGCAAAGGTCCAAAAATAAGGTTCACTATTCTATTGAAAGTGGCTTGGGCATTTCCGAGCCCAAAAGAAATCTTAACATAAACATGTCTCCTAGGTAGTGATGAAAATTGTCCTTTGTCAATCCACAGGATGGATGGATATTTGGTTAAACCCACTAAATCCATCCATGAAGCTATAGGGTGTATTATCCAACCACTTCTTCTGTAACATATTTTGCAAACGGCATAGGGAACCCATCCTAAATTCTTCTCTTGTCAAGTGCTCTAAAATCCACACATACTTTGATTTTGTTTGTATTCTTTATTGGCACAATGATCATGGGAAAAAGCCACTCTTGATGATCCATTGGAATAATAGTTCAAGCATCCTCCGTCTTTTGGATCTCTAAGTAGAGACCTTCAACATATTCCATCTTTTGGATCTCTCCATAGTAATTCCAAAATCCTCCATCTTCTGGATCTCTAGGTAGAGAGCTTCGACATAGCTTCCTTCTTGGTATTTGAATCAACTTCATCTATGTTTCACTTAAGAGGCTTTTCCTTCCCTCTTCTATGGCTTGTCACCGGTTCACCCAATCCAACAACTTGGATCATACGTGTATGATCATCCTCTTTTTCTTCATAAACTTCTTCCATACTTGAGTCATTTGGAAAAACTCCATAGCAAAAAAATGGGTTACCCTCTTGCATGCAAGCCAAAATATCCTCTTTCTCATAAATCCAACTCTAAGTTGTTCATCATGCCATGTTCCATACAAATGCCAATTGTTTGCATCATGTTGATATGTCCCTAGATGTCTGGTCCTTCTTCAAAATGTTTAAGCTCTTTTCCTTCATGTTTTACTCACATAGTACCCTTACCCAAATCATGTAGAACACTAGCATACCTTAGCAAGGGTCTCTAAATCAACAGCAAAAAACCTTCATCTACATGTGATAGTCTTAATACAACAAAGTCCAAAGCAAAGATGTTAACTTATACCTCAACTCGACCTCGAGGGACCACTCGCATTGGTCTTACTCTACTTTGCTTGGCAAATGTCACAACGAAGTTGGTTGGTCTTGATGGTAGAAGTTCAAGCTTTTCCATAGTATGTTCACGCATCAAGTTAATGCTTGAGCCGCTATCCATTATAACTCCTTGTAGATGTTGTCCTTTAATAGAGACAATGAGTCGCTAGCTCTTATAAACGGTAAGGGGGGCTACCCCTATAACTTTACTCTCACTCATAGCATTGATCTTTGCAACCAAAGTGGATGTGGCGCCTTCATCAATGGTCTGCAAAACTTTTGATTTGATTTTTGCATCCACTTTTAATCGATCAAAAATAAAACCTCTAATTTGATGGATTTAAATAGTCTTGATGCTTTAGATACCATAGGAGCATGGGCTATGTGTGACTTTTCAAGCTCCTTGACAGCCTTGCTGAATGCATGTCGAATGGCGTCACTTGTGCTTGTAAGCTCTTTTATTGATTGTGTCTCTTCACTTGGAGTATGTATGTCCTGAAGTGTTCCCTTTTCCTTGTTTAGTCCATTTGTAATTGACTCTTGGCACATTTCTGTTTTCGCTTGAGGGGTTTTTCCTTTGTTTCCTATATGTATAGCAAAATATTCAAATTCCTCTAGATGTACCGCCTTGGTAGATGTTGATGGTATGATGGTTTCTCCTGCAACCCCTTACTCACTCAAAGAGATCATCTAAATATGAGGCTCTGATGTGGATGTTTTATTCTTTAGGTAATAAATGGTGTAGTGGTCTCTAGCTTCTAGATAATTTTTGCAAGGGGAAAAGTCTTCTTGCAGAGGACACTTTCTTTGATAATATCCACACTCCCCACACCTAAAACAAATGATTGGCCTTCTAGGCCCATTTCC
>CM035444.1:80458980-80463980 GCA_020310875.1 Ceratopteris richardii
TCTCCTTAAATCTCTGATATGCAGCATAATCTAAGGATAGACATCAAAGGCACCTAATTTAGGTGCCTTAATGATGCCATATCAGCTAGACAAAGCTATTTGGATATTTTTTTTTCCAAGTAATTTTTGTGTCTGTATAAGCACACTTGGACACAAAATTTTTACTTACACACACACTCAAGGAGCTCCTATTATTGTTAAGTGTTGGTGCTCCTATTTCTTCTATGTATACTCTTGTGTGTAATATATTGATTATTGTAAGTAAGCTTTCGTAGTTTTGTTCATAGTACAAAGAGAGTTTTAAAAACGAGTTTTAAAAACGGGTTTTAAAACGTTTAGTACGTAGAGTACTAAAAAAATGGGAATAAAAAACGAGTATTATATTTTGTCGCAACATTTCAATTTTTTTTTCTCTAATAATCCATGAATAATGTATATCTAACACTCATTTACATACCTAGTGCTAAAAACACATAAAAAACCTTAATCTACTACCAGTACAATGATTTGGAGTTAGGAAGGCCCAAAATGAATCTGGTTAAATTAAACAAAAAATGGGAATGAAATCTTAAACAAAGGATTGATGACCTTAAAGCCCCACATAAAGCACATTAAAACTCTTAAGACAATGCATTTAGAGTGATTGACTCCAGAATGGATAAAAACAATGTCAACAATTTAATGATGTCCTGACTCCTTGCTGAATGAAATATCTTTTAAAATCAAAATAGGAACTTTTTTCTTATCCAGATAGGAGGGACTTTTGGTTCTTATTTTGGTAGAGACAGAAAGAAAACCATACATTTTCATAATACTGTTCATGAAATAAAAACAAAAATTGAAGCTGATCTTAAAAAAAAAAAAAAAAAAAAAAAAAAAAAAAAAAACTCAAAAAAACGTATTAGGACGTTCGGAACGTCCGAACGTCCTAAACGTTTTTTATTTTTCAAAAAAAACGCGTTTTATTGTACTATGGTTTTGTTCCACTCCTCTTCTTATTGTTCTACCAGGTTATTCCAGCCATAAAGTTTTCGCGCTTGATATTCCTTGTCTAGCTTATAGATCATCACTTTCTAAAACATACGCATATTTTCTACAACTTTAGGCACAAATCTCTCATGATTTGTATCTAGAACCAATCCATATTCAGCCTCTACATTGTTTTTGTACATACACACATTGTATAGTCATATACAATGATCAGGTTACTTTTAGTGTAGCACTTGCTACTCATTTACATATCTTGTCTCTCTTTCTCTATCCTTTATCTTCTCTTATCTATCTTATTTGGTTCAAGTTGTGTATATGAACAAGGCTTCTAGAGTGCGGAAGATCTTGTGAGCATGTGTGGGCCTACCTTACTTCCAACACTTGGCATCATAGCTTTTTACATATACACACTTGTTCCCAAGATAGTGATTACAAAGATAGATTGGAACAGGAAGACAAACTTGATGGAATATCTACATATCTTATATGAAGTTTTATGATAATGAATGTTTTAATGTCCAAGGACTTGTGGATTATTGTCAATGACAAGTATCCAAGGACCAAAACCAAGACAATTACTTGAGAACATAGGATCTTCTTCTAAGAAACTTGTTGCTCCAATTTCAGTTTAGCAAATGGAGGAGGAAGAAGAAGTTCTCTCATCATAATCAAAACACAACCAAAACATAATCAAAACACAAAAGAGTTACAACCTACTAAAGAGCAATCCAAATGGGATTCAAGAGATACCGAAGCACTATCTCTTTTTGCTATGGGTGTGAAGTATCATATTATACCTAAAATCGAGTCATGTGAAACCTCCCATCAAGCCTCGTTGGAGTTGGAGAATCATCACCAAAGCAAAAATCTAACACGGAAAGCTCATATCGGGAGGGTATTAGCTAGCACACGTGTGAAGGCTGGTGAGTTAGTTCGATCACATATTCTTGAATTAAAAGATATTTGTAATAACTTCTCGATGTTGGTGTGAATATTTTTTATGAAGGGATGGTAAATACCCTAATCAATTCACTTTCATCTACATATCATTCATTCGTAACATCTCTTTCTCTTTCCACAAGAAATAGAGAGACGACATTTGAAGAGCTCCAATTTTACCACTTCAAGATGAAGATCAACAAAAAAGGATCGAGAAAAATGATCAGGCTATGGTTTCTTCATCAAAAGGGAAGAAGAAGAAGAAGAATGAGAAAAAGAAGAAGGAAACTAAATTATAATCTGAGAAAGTAAGTATTTTACTTCCAAATCCACTTCCAAATCCACTTCCAAATCTTCTTCTATTTCTACATCAACTACTTCATTTACACCTAAGGCACAATCCACGTCATTCACATCTATTGCTACAACAAAGAAAAGAATTTGACATTATTGCAAAAAGTCACATTATCATATTGAAGAGTACAGAAAAAGAATTCATAATGAAAAAAGATAAGGGCTTCAAGAAATAGTGGTAAGAAAAGTTAAATAGATAAATCTTATTCAAAAGAGGATACTTTTGCATGTGTTAGTATAGAAGAGGTATCTTTTGATATGGCCATGATTTGGATGTTGATGATGTGAGAAGTCACTCTACCGTTAAGAGCAAGTGGTAATTTCAAAATTTCTTTTGTCTTGTATGCACCACATATCAAGAAGAATTTGCTCTCTATCTGAACCTTAATAATAGATGGTTATAAAGTGCTTTTTAAGAAGGAATCATGTCAAATCCTTATCCCAAATAAAGAGCATTATCTTTTAGAAGGTGAAAATAGATGCAATGTTTGTATTGTCAAAAATCAAGCAAGTCAATCTTGATAGGCCAATTGCATCACCAAAGGCAAATATGAAGCTTAGACATGCAAGATTTGGTTATATAGGTTAATACAACTCTTACAAGATTTGGTCATATAAGTAATACAACTGTTATGCACATGAAAAACAAAGGTATGCTTGAGAACTTGCCTACTTTTGCTTTACCAAATAATGAATGATACAAGCTCATGTTGCCTTTCTTCATGTGTTAGTCTCCTTCTTTGCTCTTGCGTGTACTTTCTTTTCGTGCTTCCTTACTCTTTCACACATCCAACAATGGTATCAAAGCAAGTTAAGCTCCTCCTAAACCTAGTGATTTCTGAGTTCGTCATCATGTGCACTTTTCAACAGTGCAAATCGATTTTTGGAGCATAGAAGTACAAGATTAAGCACTAGGACAACATTTCCACGAGGGGGGCTTTAGTTTTACCCCCCTTTCGAAGCCATTCATGCACTCAAAATTGCCATCAGAGTTGTGAGCTTCATTTCAGCTTGCATTTCAACTTTGATGAAGTTCATATCTTGCTACTTTTAAGTTCTTTGTTGAGTACTTTGGTGTAATGGAAAGCAACAATCACTTGTTTGGCATGATTCAAGCTGAAAATAAGCTTGATAGGACCAACTATCCAACGTGGTCTTACATAATGAAGCATGTTCTTGTTCCAAAGAAGCTATGGAACATAGTGACAAATATCGACATGCAATCGAACGGTTCTACTAAGCAATCTATTATCATAGATTCATGTTCTCCTTCAAGTACAGTGACTATGCACTCTCCACCTATGCAAAACCAACTTCGATGGGACAGAAAGAATGCTCAAAACTCATGCATTGATTGCTCTTTCTGTGAAGCGATATATTGCTCCACACATCCAGTCATGCATTATTTTAAGAGAAGCTTGAGATACTCTTTCTTCTTTGTATACGAAGGTAATGAAGCACGAGTTGCTTATCTAAGAATACAGCTTGAGGATGTATGTATGGCTGAAAATGAGTCTGCAGATTATATGTTACACGCATCAATGATTTAAAAGAGCAATTGGCAAAGATTGATGAAATCATTCTGGATATATCACTCATTTCTACATTACTCAACGCATTGTCCAAACCTTTTGAAAGCTTTGCTACTACACTTTGGTTGCAAAAGGAAATCCAAATATGTATACTTTTGATGAGTTTCTCTCTCCTTTTGCAATAAGAGCAATCAAGGGTGAATAGAAGTGGTTTGCTTCAAGGAATGCAAGCATTTGCTATTACACAAAATGGAAAAAGCAAGTATGGTTTAGCTTTGAGTGCATCAAATTAGAACTCTGAGTCTTCTTCTTCCACTTCTTCCTCTCTTGATGGTGATATGCAACCAAAGAAGAGATACAAGTATTGTCGAAAAAATGGACATACCATTGATGCATGTAGAAAGCTTGCCAATCATAGTGAAAAGAAGAAAGAATTTGACATGTATATTATTGAGAATACATCAAATGCAAAGAATGATGAAGTTAATGTTTTTCAGGATGTTTGGGCGTATGTTATTACATGTCATTACGATTCATCATCACATTTTACATGTATGATAGTGAATGAGGCTGATTCATATTGATTTTTTGATAGTGGTGCCTCAAAGCACATCAATTCATGCAAAAGATTTTCTGAACCTTTGAAAGATGCATCCAAGGGAGGAAATGTTGTATGTGCAAATAATGCTTTTTATCTTAGTATTGGAGTTGGAGAAATTCAACTTACAACAACAAATGGAGGTATTGTTACTCTCAAGAATGCATTGTATGTTCCCGGTATCAAGAAAAACTTGATTTCACCTCCTACTGTTGTTAATGAAAGACTTCATGTACATTTTGTTGATAAGAAATGTATGGTTCATGATTTCAGCAATGGCAATGTTATTGTGATGTCGAGGACATTACGCAATGGCTTGTATCGCTTGGATACATAAAAAAGAGTTTTCTTAAATGTGTTGCTTACACATACCTTTTTCTGTGGCTAAAACAGAGTTATGGCATGCTCGTTTTGGTCATTTGAACTTCATTAGTTTGCTTGACTTGCAAAAGAAGGATCCGTTTATTGGTTTGCAAGCATTTGAGTCCATTTTAAGACATGCATGTGAAGGTTGTATACTTAAAAAAATGCATCATGCTTCTTTTCCCAAAGATTGAGTCCATTGAAAAGCATGCATGTGAAGGTTG
>CM035444.1:80468980-80483980 GCA_020310875.1 Ceratopteris richardii
AGAATAATTAAAAGTTATCAATTTATGGCCTATTTGAAGACTTGAAAAAACATAAAACACCAGAGTTTTTTTATTAGAACGAGTAGGAGGATGCGACGAAAACCTATTTTTTTAAGAAAATAAGAAAAAGCTAAAAGAAAGGAAAAAGTGATGTGTTTTGTATTGTATCGAAACAATTCTAGGTCAAGAGCCTATTTTTTAAGGTTTGAAAGCTGGTTGTGTCAAAAATCCTTAATAAACATTCCAATGTATCTGTGGAAAATATATATGTTATACCACAAGCAAATACTATCAAGTTGCAAACAAGCCCCTATATAAAGAAGAATCACCTTGTTCAAGGGAATTGTTTGTAATCATAGAGCCATATACAACTTATAGTATTCTAATCTAAGTTGAAAAAAAAATCTAGATAGAATTGGCATGCCAATAGAAGCAAATGAAAGAACTCCAAACAAAAACAAATATTTACCCGAAAGGGTCCTGAGATAACAGCAATGCATTTGCAGCAATTTCTGCTATAAGACGTTGTTGTGGTGTACCTCTGGAAAAATCTATACATCGTTGTAGCACACAACAACCATGACGATGTGTAGCAATCTCCACACAATGAGATGTTACAACTTCAAATATGAACTGCATCACAAGGACAAAAACTGGAACTTGTAAAAATTACAAGGAGAATTACAACATAAATCAATTGTGAGCTGCAGTACCTGGCTGTCCTCAATGCTGAGATGCTGCAAGCAGCGTTGTACAACATGATTACCATTAAGATCTTTGATGAGTGTGACAACTCCAGGTCGCAAAGCAGCTGTAACCATGGATACTTGTTGACTAGTCTTCAATGTCTCAATAAGCTTTTGGACAGCCCGAGTTCTGTCAAGGATTCAATCTAATGCTTCAAGCCTTGTGTAAAACGCAAAGACAGCATTGGCACAATAAGCTTATAAAAAATGCAAGCATAAATATATCACTCTACCCATGCATGTTCAATGAAATGTTGATTAACTCCCCATTGACAGTCGTCATATTCAAAATTTTTGACCTCTGGTCTTCACTGCACACTTCTAAGAGCTTCTGAACCAGATAGTTGCCAAATGGATCAATCATAAGCTCCAGGATATGTTCAATTATCTCCAGAAATATTATCTCCACTTCTTTTGGTCCCCCTTCATCAAACTGTCTCTGCAAAAACCTGCAACCATGCTGATCTTTGGCAATAGTATAGATATGCCCTCTAACATCTTCTAGGGAGTTATATTTGCACTGTGAAGCAATCTGTCCTTTGGGCCAGTTGTCTTCCAATGCTTGAGATGCATTCCCCCTTGAATGTTGGTTGTCAATCTGTGGATGTGTATCCCCACCAAAAAAATCGCTGGAGGTGCATCTATGACTAGCATTGTCAGTTTTGTCCACAGAAGGTAATGAGACCATGGTCTCTGCTGACAGAGGACTTTCACGAGCGAGAATCCTCACAGGACGAAAAGAGGACTTCTCTTGAGGTAGCACAGATGGTGCACCACTGCAAGGTGATATCGCACCTACCTTGAAGGGTTTGTTCTTGTTTACATTTTTAGTTTTAGTATGAATAATTTGACAAGTGTCACCCCTATTACCAAATGTTTGTATAGGATATGCACAGTCACCTACCATCTGAGGCACAAGACCATGATGATTGAACCTTCCCAACTCTGTTGAACAATATTGCAGCTTCCAGTCTGTGGTGTCTGCCATTTGCCCTACATGAAAAGGCTTACATGGCTGGTCTGATGCTGTATAAAATGAAGGAAATGTAAAAGCATGTGATTGATGAAGTGGTGGACCTTGATAATGCTGATGACCGCAATCCAATGCTACTTGTGAATGCGAACCAAAAAGAACCTGCATTTGTTGCCTATCATCCTCTCTCCTTTGCCAATTTGGCAGCAATCTACATGCCTTGGTGTGATGATATGAGGAGATAGATGAATCCTGATGATGAAAGTAATTAGCTTGTACCTCGGACTGCTGAGGTAAAAGTTGAAGATGGTGAAAATTGGCAGGAGGCACTTGATGGGGTCGGTCAATTATTTTGACGTTGTGTGAGCCCATAGTTGAGCCAGAAAACTCATTGAAACTACCACTATCGTAATATACAGTACTATCATTCTCATAAACATGGTTGTTTATGCCATTACAATAAGGAAAAGCAACAATTCTATGTTGAGAACCGCTACCATCACCTAGAAATGAAGGATTAACATAGCCTCTAGAATATCCGAGGGTGTTCTTCATTACTCTGGGAGTGGATCCTAACCCTGTTGCATAAGCAAGCATCATCCCACTACTTGAACAAGAAACCCCTGAGTGAGAAGGGTCGCAATTAGAAAAGATCTCTTGTCTATCTGACTCTCTAAGAGGGTGTCCATAGGCGTAAGAAGAAGATATGTCAATCTTTTTTGAAACAATCTTTGAGGTTTCTGATATAACTGAAGACATGCCTGGAATGTTCTGATTAAATGAGGCTGTTATGTGCTGTGGGAAATCGAAATGATGATTTGCAGGCAAAGAGATTACATTATCAGCATTGTTATTCCCATTGGCATTCTGCATGCCCTTGAGAGAATTTTGAGCTTTAAGAACTTTTTTCTCGACAGGCTTAACTTCAAGAGTAGCTTTCGACAAAGCAGCAATTAAGGAAGAATCATCTGGCAATTCGGTGGGATGGCTTTCAGCAAAGCCAAGAGAAGAAAGTGGTTCCTCGCCTCCATCTATATTCGGCAGGCATCTCTTAATGTCCTCACCGCTTGGAGTGAGCTTTGCATTATGCTCAGTCACTTTGACGTTTGGCATCCCCACTGAATAGGACTGAGGATGGAGATCCACTGCTTGCTGTAAACCATCAGTGACTTGATACACTGAAAACAGCCCCTCATATAAATCTGGACCTGTTGAGGAGACTGCATGACTGGATGCGCAATCGGAAGCTAGATTTTCACTGGAAGTGCATGTGAGACTTGCTTCAATCGAACTTGAACTAAAACCCTGAGATACACCATTCGTCACATGCGGAATCTCTCCAAGCAGTTTCTCGAATTCTTCATCTTCTTGCTTCATATTTCAGATTAGGTGTGAAACTGATACGCTCGGGAAAAGTTATACAGGAATGATGGTTTGTCTAGGTCCAAAGCATCACTCTGTGAAAAAAGAACCCAGTTAAGAGGTTTCAAAAAAAATACAGAACCAATATGATGGTGTCTAATTTGAGCAAACAAGGTGAGAACGTTGCTTCAGTACTGTTCTGCTAAGATGTTCGCTCAGTTAGTTGCATGAATCGATCCTTCTGCAGCGTGACGCAAGTTTTGTACAAAGAAGCAGAGTAAACCAGTGTATCGTTTTATTTTTTTAAACGAAAAGGGATATAACATCACATCAATGTGGAATGACCTCAAGAAGCTCAGTCAAGATTTTCGAAATTCAATGGGCATCAAATGATCTCGAAAAATCAAGAGCATCCGGACAGAAGTTCCATTAGAAATTTGTACGATCATAATATGGTATTCATAATTGTCTCAGAAAAAGGCCTATAAATGTTAACACTACATCATGTGAGTGTGTAGCTCTAGGACTCGAAAATATGGTTACAAGGGCTTGCCAAAGATCCCCACGCGGTGTCTATGAAATTCAAAGCTTTAGAAGGCACTGATCTCTCTCTCTCTCTCTCTCTCTCTCTCTCTCTCTCTCTCTCTCTCTCTCTCTCTCTCTCTCTCTCTCTCTCTCTCTCTCTCTCTCTCTCTCTCTCTCTCTCTCTCTCTCTCTCTCTCTCTCTGTGTGTGTGTGTGTATGTGTTTTTGCGTGTGTTCACCAGGACGAACACGGAGGAAAATTTGAGGGGACAAAAAAAAAGATAACAGCATTTTGAAGATCAAAGACATCCATCGATCCTCCGATGCACAGGTCAGTTCTATGACAAGAAATTCAGAAACGACCTAAACCGAAGTGGGGACACAGATGATCAGTAGAGTTCTTGAGCCACTGCATGCACACTAGCATGATCGTGGGAGCCTGCAACTTACTGAGAAACGAGGAGCTGAGATACGGAGCCGGATATGAGAAGAAAACAGAATGTCTCACAGGAAAGAGAGACAAGCACGAAACAGGAAGAAGAGCTACGAGAAAACGCCGTCTCCATCCGCCGTAGGGAGGAAGAATGTACACGCACAATTTATAGCGCGGCGGTGTAGCTCGTGTATAAAGAGAGAGGGAGTAGGAACGAGAAGAAAGGGCTGATGGATGCACAAAAGGAAGTTTTTTTTTCTTTGCCGAGGACAACCTCCTCCTAAAGGCAAACCGGGCACACGCCCCCATTTGCGATTTCTCTTCACTTTCTTAAACCCTAGCTAACCCCCAAAGGGAGGGCATTTGTGAACTTGAGCCCTATTTGGAGATCCTTCTCTTGGCCTTAGCTAACCCCAAAACTTGTGTTGGTATGCAGCTTTCTTTGTTTTTGACAAGGAGACAAAACCTTATGTGAATACTTGATGTTTTAACATAGAAACCACCAATGTTTGAGACATTCATATGTGTAGCATAACCTACTCCTTTTAAGATCTTTGTCTTCTCATTGAGGCAATAGAATGTGTTGTGTGAAGGTTGGTAAGTACTTTTTCCTTTTCAGATCAGACAAACACTTGCAAATGACACAAGCAACACTAGTAAAAATGTCTCCCATGGAACTAAACGAAGTGAAGGCATGACAAAAGGCTTGTCTACCCTCCGAAGGCGTCCCCTTCTTTACTCTTATATTTATTTATGCCACTTTCTTCTCTCATGTGTTACATCATAAATTTGTGTTCATAAGGTTTCTATATAGATGTTCATAAGGTTTCTATATAGATGTTGGAGAGGTGCTAGGTTCTCCACTAAATTGAAGAATCTCATGTATGAAGTCAACAAGCATGCATTGAAACACATGGCATCAAAAGTGCAAACTCAAAGCATGCATCAAGAACTGTGTGTGGATTTTAGTCCCATCGTTTACAAATTTCTACATTTAACTCTATATAAAAATGGGAAAATGTTTGACCTTCATGCCTATTCACACTTAAAGGAAACGTTGGGATTTCAATAGTTCAATCAGAAGGTCCCATTGTGGAGCCACCTTGATTCAAGTTTCACTTAGAGAGTTGATATTAGGCGAGTCAAAATAACATTTTGATAAAACTTGTTTATGAGAGGAATGAAGTTCTTGAAGATGGGTCTTAAACTTGAATCTCTCAAGCACATACTATTAAACAAATGGATCTATTTCAACATTGTTGAGTTGGCCTCAGGGAGATTGTCACTCAAAAAGGCTTATATGTTTTATGTTATAGACTATGAAAAAATGAAGCATCCATGTAACTATTCAAGGATTTAACCGAGCTCTTGAGGATACACTAACTTCAAGGTGGTCATCAGTGCAAAAGTATTGGGTTTCTTGGGACATCATTTACAAAAATTTGACACTCCAAACATGGGTTCCTGAAGATATAGACAATCCCATGGTGTTGTAATGATGAAGAAGTTTGGCCACTACCTTTGCAAAACCACATATATAATTTATAGGGTCGTCTTCCCCATTGGATGACCATCTACATGTCATACCCCTTAGTTCCATTTTGTCTTCAAAGTGGCATTGAAAGGCATATGGAAAATATTCCTTAAGGATCACTCTTTTGGAGAATGAGTTATCCTATGCACAAGAAGAAGCATGTAGTGAGCTCTTCTAGGTAAAGCTCTTATACAAATAGCTACACCTTGGATTGCTTTTTGCTCTCAACTCAAAACTCAAATGGACTTGTGGCTCTAGTCACTACAAAGAATATGAGGGCATAGTGACGGTTGACATGACACATTTTCATCACTACGTGATGGTGTATTTTGTCAGACCGATGTTGAGCGCACACCATCGTCTAAACAACATCAATCTCGACATTATTTTTGACGCTCCTAGTGACAGACACGAAAGTGTTGCTTACTAGCATCACTTATACGACTTATACTCGAGTGTCGCATATGCGATGCTCCCTTGCATCGCTTATGCGATGCAGCTGAGCATCACTTAGGCAGTGCTTTGCATGATCACATACATGATGCTTTCACATTGCTTATGCAATGGTGCTATTTGATCAAAATTAGAAAAAAACATTGGATCGCTCTTCGATCATTATTTTACGCACATTTGATCGAAGAGCTCTCCAACATTCAAATCTGCACTATGCTTATGAGCTCTAACAATCTTTTTCTGAATCTCTCTCTTTTCTAATCTCTCTCTTATTATCTCTCTTTCTTTTTACCTCTTTCTCTCTCTATCTTTCTCTCTCTCCTTCTTTTTACCTCTTTCTCTTTCATTCTCTCTCTCTCTCTCATAAGTTATTCAAGCAGTTCACCAAGCATTAAACAAGGCTAATTATTGTAAGTACAATTTTCATTGTTTTTATATCATTTAAATTGTTTTATTTTTATTAATTAACATACTCACACATACACATGAACATGCATGCTCACACATACACGTGCACATACACACACTACACACACATACACGCACATACATGCACATACACTTACACATACACACACATACACATGCATATGCAAAAACACATCTACAAACACATAAAAGGACACGCATGCATGCATTATTGCATATACACATACACATATACACATTAACACATACTTATACACATGCATATATATATATATATATATATATATATATATATATATATATATATATATATATATATATATATATATACACCTACACATACACATACACACACACCTACACATACATACATATAGACACATACACATGCACATACATACATATACACACACATACACATGCACATACACATGCACATACACATGCACATACACACACATACGCACATACACTTACACATACATATGCACATACATACATATACACACACATATACATACACATGCACATACACACACATATGCACATACACTTACACATGCACATACATACATATACACACTCATACACATACACACACATAGATACACTTATACACATACACATGCATATACACATACACATACATATGCATATACACACATATGTAGATATATACCTACATGTGCATATATACATTTTATACACACACATACATGCATATATACACACAAACACACATATAATATGAATGAATTATATAATTAAAGTAATAAATCACATGTTAAATATAAATAGTAATAAAAATCATTAAAACAAGACTTTTCATTAATTAGTACCATAGACATAATTCAAAACATAACTAGAATGAGAAAATATATAGATATAAAAAATATGTATATCAATGTAAAATATATATCCAATGTAATATATCAGTCATTCCGATCATCGTGATCCACATCATCATGTGAGTCCTCATCGTCATGATCATCCTCATCATCATCCGCATGATCTGATGTATCTGTAGTGGCATCATGGATAGAGGTGTGAGCACTCTATGATGATCGAGATCTTCCCACCTATGTCTGTCTCTCCACCTCATCCATATCTACCTCTCCATAATACTCATGTATTACATATAACAAATGTAAGTAAGTAAAACATATAAAACATCAATAAAAATAAAATAATTATATGAAATTTAATAATACTCACAAAAGCATTTGGATGATCTTGCATGTACTCGCTCAAACATTGATATCCACAATGTGTAGCAAAATTGATTTCCTTTTTCATAGAATATCGACCATAATCCTTTTGCTTCATTGAAACAAATAAAAAAGATTAATGATTAGTGTTTTAACTAAAATAAAAAATATAGTTTCAATAATACACATACTTATAAATGTAGCTACAAAACCATGATGGCTCATTTGGCCTAAGTATGATGTATGACCTGACTCAACTCTCTTCTTTGCAGCAATCTGCAAACATATGAGAATTATAAGTCACAGTAATATAAACTATTAATTTGTATAAATTTTGCTGAGGAAATGATTTTTGAAGACATAGTTGTCTGCAAAAAAATTGCCACATCTCACATGGTATGTTAGGTCTTCTCTTTTTTTTTTTCTACCATACAATATCTATTTTTATTTGAATTTCATACAAAAAAAAATGTCCAACAAGCTATAAATCACTCAATTTGGATAAGTTTTGGTTCAAAACTCAATTGATGAAAATAGACTACCTATCCATATAGGTATGCTGAAGAATTAGACTTCACTCTTGAACTGATAACTCACATAAGATAGATCCTTTGAAGGTGATATTTGAGACAAAGAAAGTGAAAAAGATTTCTCTTCACTTCCACGTCTCCTCTTAAACCCTAGCTAACCCCCAAAGGGAGGGCATTTGTGAACTTGAGCCCTATTTGGAGATCCTTCTCTTGGCCTTAGCTAACCCCAAAACTTGTGTTGGTATGCAGCTTTCTTTGTTTTTGACAAGGAGACAAAACCTTATGTGAATACTTGATGTTTTAACATAGAAACCACCAATGTTTGAGACAATCATATGTGTAACATAACCTACTCCTTTTAAGATTTGTGTCTTCTCATTGAGGCAATAGAATGTGTTGTGTGAAGGTTGGTAAGAACTTTTTCCTTTTCAGATCAGACAAACACATGCAAATGACACAAGCAACATTAGTAAAAATGTTTCCCATGGAACTAAACGAAGTGAAGGCATGACAAAAGGCTTGTCTACCCTGCGAAGGCATCCCCTTCTTTACTCTTATATTTATTTATGCCGCTTTTTTCTCTCATGTGTTACATCATAAATTTGTGCTCATAATGTTTCTATATAGATGTTGGAGAGGTGGTAGGTTCTCCACCAAATTGAAGAATCTGATGTATGAAGTCAACAAGCATGCATTGAAACAAATGGCATCAAAAGTGCAAACTCAAAGCATGCATCAAGAATTGTGTGTGGATTTTAGTCCCATCGTTTACAGAATTGTACATTTAACTCTATATAAAAATGGGAAAATGCTTGAATTTGCATGCCTATTCACACTTAAAAGGAAACGATGGGATTTCGATAGTTCAATAAGGAGGTCCCATTGTGGAGCCACCTTGATTCAAGTTTCACTTGTAGAGTTGATATTAGGCGAG
The DNA here is from genome assembly GCA_020310875.1 of Ceratopteris richardii. Taxonomy (NCBI): domain Eukaryota; kingdom Viridiplantae; phylum Streptophyta; class Polypodiopsida; order Polypodiales; family Pteridaceae; genus Ceratopteris; species Ceratopteris richardii. The sequence goes on from CM035444.1 coordinate 80,478,107, forward strand.
TCAAAATAACATTTTCATAGAACTTGTTTATGAGAGGAATCGTGTGTCTTAAACTTGAATATCTCAAGCACATGCTATTAAACAAATGGATCTATTTCAACATTGTTGAGTTGGACTAAGCGAGGTTGTCACTCAAAAAAGCTTACATGTTTTATGTTATAGACTATGAAAAAATGAAGCATCCATGTAACTATTCAAGGATTTAACCGAACTCTTGAGGATACACTAACTTCAAGGTGTTCTTCAGTGCAAAAGTGTTGGGTTTCTTGGGGCATCATTTACAAAATTTTGACACTCCAAAAATGAGTTCCTGAAGATATGGACAATCCCACAATGTTGTAATGATGAAGAACCTTGGTTGCTGCCTTTGCAAAACCACATATATAGTTTATAGGGTCGTCTTCCCCATCGGGTGACCATCTACATGTCATCCCCCTTGGTTCCATTTTGTCCTCAAAGTGGCATTGAAAGGCATATGGAAACTATTCTCTAAGGATCGCTCTTGTGGAGAATGAGTTATCCTATGCACAACAAGCAGCGTGTAGTGAGCTCTTCTAGGTAAAGCACTTATACAAATAGCTACACCTTGGATTGCTTTCTTCTCTCAACTCAAAACTCAAATGGACTTCTGGCTCCAGTCACTACAAGGAATACGAGGGCATAACAATGGTTAACGTGACATATTTTCATCATTGTGTGGTCGTGCATTTTGTTTGACCGACGTCGAGTGCACACTGTCATCTAAACAACATTAATTTTGACGTTGTTTCTGATGCTCCTAGTGACATACATGAAAGTGTTGCTTATATGACTTATACTCGAGTGTCGCATATGCGATGTTCCCTTGCGTTGCATGATCGCATACATGACGCTTTCACATTGCTTATGTGATGGTGTTGTTTGATCAAAATTAAAAAAAAAAAACATTGGATCGCTCTTCAATCATCATTTTATGCTCATTTGGTCGAAGAGCTCTCCAACGTTCAAATGCGCTATGCTTATGAGCTCTAACAATCTTTTTTTGAATCTCTCTCTTTTCTAATCTCTCTCTTATTATCTCTCTATCTTTCTCTCTGTCTCCTTCTTTCTACCTCTTTCCCTTTCAATTTCTCTCTCTCTTTATCTCTATCTATCTATCTATCTATCTATCTATCTCCCTCTTTATTGTAGCTTATTCAAGAAGTTCACCAAGCAGGCTAATTATTTTAACTACAATTTTCATTGTTTGTATATCATTTAAATTGTGTTATTTTCATTCATTAACATACTCAAACTTACTCATTCATATGCACATATACACATACACATGAACATGCATGCTCACACATATACACACACATACATATGCACATACACACACATATACACACACATACACATGCACATATGCATATGCACAAACATATCTACAAACACATAAAAGGACATGCATGCATGCATTATTGCATATACACATACTTATACACATGCATATATATATATATATATATATATATATATATATATATATATATATATATATATATATATATATATATATATATATATATATATATATATATATATATATATATATATATATATATAGATAGATAGATAGATAGATAGATAGACACACACCTATACTACATATACACATACACATGCACCTATGTACACACATATATGCACATACACTTACACATACACATGCACATACATACATATACACACACATACACATGCACATACACACACATACACACATACACTTACACATACACTTACACATACACATGCACATACATACATACACACACATATACATATAGATGCACATACACACATATGCACATACACTTATACACATACATAAATATACACACTCATACACATACACACACATACACATGTGTATATACCTACACATACACATACACACACATTGATACACTTATACACATACACATGCACATACACACATATACACACACATACATATGCACATACACATATACACAAATATATACCTACATGTTCATATTATACATTTTATACACACACAACTACATGCACATACGTACATACATACATACATACATATATACACACAAACACACATATAATATGAATGAATTCTATTATTAAAGTAATACATCACATGTTAAATATAAACAGTAATAAAAATGATTAAAATAAGATTTTTCATTAATTAGTACCATAGACACAATTCAAAACATAACTAGAATGAGAAAATATATAGATATAAAAAAGTATGTATATCAATGTAAAATATATATCCAATGTAATACATTAGTCATCTTGATCATCATGATCCACATCATCATGTAAGCCCTCATCATCATGATCATCCTCATCATCATCCGCATGATCTGATGTATCTTTAGTGGCATCATGGATAGAGGTGTGAGCACTCTATGAAGATTGAGATCGTCCCACCTGTGTCTATCTCCCCACCTCATCCATATCTACCTCTCCATAATACTCTTGTATTATATAGCAAACGTAAATAAATATAATATATAAACGATCAATAAAAATAAAATAATTATATGAAATTTAATAATACTAACAAAAGCATTTGGATGAGCTTGCATGTACCCACTCAGATGTCGATATCCATGATGTGTAGCAAAATCGATTTCCTTTTTCATAGGATATTGACTGTAATCCTTTTGCTGGATTGAAAAAAATAAAAAAGATTAATGATTAGTGTTTTAACTAAAATAAAAAATATAATTTCAATAATACATATACTTACCAATGTAGCTACAAAACCATGATGGCCTATTTGGCCTAAGTGCGATGTATGACCTAACTCAACTCTCTTCCTTGCAGCAATCTGCATTTATTTAATGAAACAAAAATACATAGATTAAATGTAAAACATTTATAAAACATATGAGAATTATAATTCACAGTAATATAAACTATTAATTTATATACCTTTTGCTGATGAAATGATTTTTGAAGATGTAGTTGTCTGCAAAAAAACTGCCACGTCTCAGGTGGTATGTTAGGTCTTCTCTTATTTTGTTCTACCATACAATATCTCTTGTTATTTTAATCGTTGATGAAAATAGACTACCTATCCATATAGGTATGCTCAAGCATTGGACTTCACTCTCGGACTGATAACTCACATAATATAGATCCTTTGAAGGTGATATTTGAGACAAAGAAAGTGCACAAGATATCAATAACATAATTTGGATGAGTTTTCTTGGAAAACTCAACTAACAAAAATAGATTACCCATCCACACAGGTATGCTAAAGAAATAGACTTCACTCTTCGATTGATAACTCACATAATATAGAACCTTTGAAGGAGATATTTGAGACAAAGAAATTACACAAGATAAGCTTTCCAACCTCAATCACATAATCTGGATCATTTTTTGTTGGGAAATGCAACTAATAAAAATATAGGATATGTCCACATAGGTGTGTTAAAGAACTAGACTTCACTCTCAGACTAATAAATCACGCACAGAATATAGAACCTTTGAGGGAGATATTTGATATAGATAAAGCATACAAGATAAGCTTTCCAATAAGTGTTTAAACACAAGAAATGGTTACATATGCATTGAGATATGAACATCACAACATGATTGTGTACAAAGTGACATGCAACTCGAAAGAGTATATGAGAAGACAAAATGATCAAATGGGTTCTAAGATCAAATCCAACTACTAGGGTCTCTTGCCTCTTTCTCTCCTTATTGAGAACATGCTCCCACTCCACTTTTATAATCAATGAGAATGTGAAATTTTTTGTGCCTTCTTCCTAACTCACCACTTTCATTTGTTTGCCCACTACATGCAACTCATTACAAGGCATATATTGTATCTTTTATTCATCATGAATTTTGACTAAAGTTTTTCATCCTTAGACTTATAGTCAACTTTACCTTTACATTTGGTAATTTTATCCAAGCATAGCTCATGTGAAAAATGAGTTTGCACATTTATTTTCAATAGCTCTCAGTGGCTCCTATGTATCATGTACATGGTCATCTATATGAGTTTCTTCCACATACATGTCCCCTTAAGAAGACACTTAATAAGATAAAATGAAATTGGGAAACCATATATGGGTAGTACTTATGCTCTCACATGTCAATCTATCCTCATGACTATCTTTCCACTTAGCTATGCAGTCTTAGTATAAGTGACTTATAGTCCATTTTTCTCAAGTGTTTAGTGTCTTATATGGCTCATGTGTAATAGATTGAACTCAGATAGGTCCTACAATCTCACTATCTGAGATAGATCTCCAAGCTTTCCTTTAGCCATCTTACATGAAAATTGGATGAATTTGTCTACCTTTTGGAAGGTGGATTTGGTAACTCATCTTTCTTATTCTTTTCAGTATTGTGAATATACCAAAATACATAGGAGATAACTTAGGATAAGTTCTTGTTCTCATGGTTTCCCATATTCACTACAAGAAAAATGGGGGTGTAGCAATGCCACCAATTGAAAAAAAAAAACAAGGAGTGTTGCTTATGCGACACTACTTCCAGCGAGTGTCACATACGCAATGCTCTCAAAAGAAAAAAAATTTGGAGTCACATAAGCGATGGTCTATGTCGCTAATGCAGTCCAACTAAGTACCATTGCTAGCCGTGTCACATAGTAACGATGCTCCCAGCAATGTAGGCAAACTACCTATGATGCAAAAGTATCGCCTTAGCGACATCCTGCGAATACCAAAAAAAAATCAATTTCTCCTAGCACATTTGTGCGAGGATCGAGAGAGAGAGAGAGAGAGAGAGAGAGAGAGAGAGAGAGAGAGAGCAAGAAGCAATCATAGATCACAAGTGTGTACAAGTATATATAGGTACACACATACAAATACTCACATACACATACACACATACAAATACATACACATATACACACACACACATAGATACACACATGCATACATACACACACATGCATATGCATACATACATACACACACATATGCATAAACACACACATACACATACACACATATACATACACATATACACATACACACACATAGACACACCCACATATACGCTCACATGCATACATACATAAAAACATCTGCATACACACACACATACACATATACACATACACATACGGATACATAAACATATATATATACACACAAATGGACACACAAACACATACAATCACATGCATACATACACAAACATGCATATGCATACATACATACACATGCATACACACATGCATACACACACATACACATATACACATATACACATACACATACACACACGTAGACACACACACATACACTCACATGCATACACATGCATATGCATACATACACACACATACACATATACACTCACATGCATACATACACACATGCATACACATGCATATGCATACATACATACATACACACATGTATACACACACATGCACATACACACATGCACATACACACACATGCACATACACACACATGCATACACACACACATATACACATACACATACACACATACAGATACATACACATATACATACACACACATACACTCACATGCATACATACACACATGCATATGCATACCTACATACACACATGCACATCCACACACATAGCAAATACACACATACACATATACACATAGACATAGAGATACATACACACACACATTCACTCACATGCATACATACACACATGCGTGCATACACACACATGGATACACATGCATATGCATACATACATACATACATACATACATACATACACACATGCATATACACATGTGCACATACACACACATGCACATACACACACATACACATATACACATACACACATACAAATACATACACATATACACTCACATGCAT
>CM035444.1:80488980-80556480 GCA_020310875.1 Ceratopteris richardii
TTGGCGTCGTTGGCTGCGCGCGAGGGAGGACCTCAACGATCAAGGAATATAGAGGTTCTCGGTACTTCCCGGGAGGTCACCCATCCCAGTACTGTTCCCCCAGAGCTCGCTTAACCGTGGCAATCTCTTGCCACTAAGCTACACTCTTGTGGTGTTTGAACAAGGGGAAAGACTAAGGTTGACATTACCTTGAACAAGTTTTGGTCCCTCAAAGCTTCATTTTTGCTTTCAAAGCCTATTTCTGAAGCAATTTTGGGGTGTTTTTGGAGCCATTTCGGAGTACTTTCACACATAGTTCTCTTTGCACAGGTCCAAGAACATCAAGAAGAGTGTTCCTTGTACTTCTCAAACAATAAATATCAACCTTTGGGGCTGTATTTTCAGCCACACTCGTAAAACTACAGGTTTCTCAAGGGGTTTTCAGTTTTGGTGGGAGCAGTCGCTGCAAATTTATGCAGGTTTTTAAAGGCTAAAACATCAGAGTTGACAGACACTTGCAGGTGTTATTGGCTAGTTTTTGGGCTGTGGATTCAGCCTTTTAGTGTCATTTTACTGCATATATTGAGCACATACACACCATGTACGCTTCTGTGGATACCGCTTATGTACGTCCATGTGGTCATTGATATAGCGGTTACGTTCTTTGCATAAAGCCTTTTACGTTTGATAAAGAGGGTCGTGGTGAGGTTTTCTTAACTGGGAGACACCCAGATGTCGGGGTCTCTTCGGTGATGCAGGTGGAAGACTTTCCCAGCCTTGCCATAGGAGATGTATGATAGTTGTTCATAGGTGCTCGATAAGCCTAGTTGGCTTCTATTCGGTAACTGATTATATGCAGTGGAGTCAGTGATTCACTATGTAGGTAGACATGTCAGTACTTGCAGTTTTATGATACTTTGACACTGGTCATATGCTAATTTTGCAGAGGATACTCTAGCAAAATTTTTCAGATTTCTGGTTTAGTCAACTATACAGTGGTCGACTTACTCCTTGATACACTTATTTGTTGGTGTTTGGACTCTTCTAGCTCCATTATCATTCTATTTAGTTCTCTACGATCATGGCATCAGAGGTCTCAGGCACATCCGGTGGATCAGGGTCTAGTGCTACTGTTCCAAGGAGGAGCTATAACTTGCAGGGCAAAGACCATTTTTAGATCCGAAAATTTGACGGCACAAACTTTGCTCTATGGAGAATCAGATTAAAGATGTGCTGATTCAAAGGAGGCAATGGAAGCCAGTAAATGGGATTTCAAAGAAGCCTGCTGACATGGATGAAGGTGATTGGGATGAGTTAGATGAAATGGCCAGGTCTACCATTCGCTTGCACCTGGCAGATAATGTTTACTTTACAGTATTAGACTGTGAAAGTGCAGAGGAGCTTTGGAAGAAGTTATGCAATACATATGAAAAAGAGACGGCATCAAATAAAGTGTATCTGATCAGAAAATTATATGACCTTCGTATGAAGGACACAGATAGTGTTGCTGCTCATCTAAATGAGTTTGATGCTATATTCTCCCAGTTATAGGCTCAGAAAATGGATATGGATAATGAAATGAAAGCAGTATTGCTGTTATGCACCCTGCCATCATCATGGGATACGTTTTGCACAACTATTAGCAACATTGCACCTGGTGGTAAACTCGTCTATGACGACATATGTGGAGCACTCTTGAGTGAGGAGATTCGTAGAAAATCTATGGTTGGCACTCAGAGTGGAGATGCATATAATGTTCGTGATTCTTACCAAGGAAAGAATCAACAACGTGGCAGGAGCAAGAACAAGGAAAAGAATGGTCAACGGAATAAGAGTAGAAGTAAATCAAGGAACAGGGATATCGAATGCCATTATTGTCATAAGAAAGGACACATGAAGAAAGACTGTTATGCATTAAAGAATGCTAAAGGTAAAGGACAGAATGTTGATGGGCATGTTAAACAGTTACCTGCACCATCTACTTCGACTGTGAAGATTGAAGAAATTAATGCTATTTCTGATGATGATGATGTGTTGACACTTGATAGTACTGTGCCATCTGAGGCACTTATGGCTGATTCTCTTTCCCACACCTGGCTGCTAGATTCTGGTGCTTCTTTCCATGTGACACCACATAGAGAATGGTTCTCTAATTATGAAGCAAAGTCTCTTGGTACCGTGAGACTTGGTGACTCTTACCAGTGTGATGTTGTGGGGATTGGAGATGTGGTTGTGCAGTTCATTGATGGCTCAAAATTTACTATGCATAATGTACGCCATGTACCTCAGTTATCACGCAGTTTGATGTCAGTTGGTCAACTTGATGACCTTGGTTACAAGGTGGTCTTCTATGCTTAGTCCTTTCGTATATCAAAGGGCAATATGGTTATTGCAAAAGGAAGCAAAGTTGGCTCACTTTATCCTTTATTTGTATCACAAAAAGAACACTTGTTAGCTGTTACTGAACAGCCTATGGCTTGTATTTGGCATGGTCGTTTGGGCCATATATCTCGTAGTGGAATGGAAAATCTTTCTCGTTCTGGCTACTTACCTGTGTTATCTTTCTCTGATTTTTCATTTTGTGAGCATTGTCAATATGGAAAGCAAACCAAAAATGTGCATAGAACGCACATTGACTCTTCAATTCAGCCTTTAGATCTCGTTCATACAGATGTGTGTGGTCCTATGCCCACTAGGTCCTTAGGTGGTTCTCTTTACTTTGTCACTTTCATAGATGATGCTACTAGAAAAGTCTGGGTATATCCTACCAAATCAAAGGATGATGTATTCCCTACTTTCAGAAAATGGCTTGCTTTAGTTGAGACTGAAAAAGGAACTAAGATTAAGGCTTTACGTTCAGATAATGGGGGTGAGTATACCTCACATGAATTCAGCCTTTTCTGTCAGTCTAGAGGGATTTGTAGAGAGTTTACAGCTCCTTATACCCCAGTATAGAATGGTATAGTTGAGAGGATGAATAGAACTATTCAAGATAGAGTAGTCTCTATGTTGCATCATGCAAACCTCTCACAAGGTTTTTGGGCAGAAGCAGTATTGACTGCAGTTCATGTGATTAACCTTTCACCTAGTACTGCAAAAGGTCTAAAAGTGGCACAAGAGTTATGGACAGGGAAATCATCTTCGAGTTTTCGGGTGTGAAGCATATGCTCATATACCCAAGAATCTTAGACAAAAGTTGGACCATAAGTCAAAGAAATGCATTTTTCTTGGATATGGTCGAGAAGGACAATTTGGATATCGCTTATGGGATCTTGAAACATGGTTAGTGATCAGAAGTAGTGATGTCATTTTTAATGAGTCTAAGATGCATAAACAGCCCATTAAGGAGGTTGAAGTGAGAAGAGTGGTGTTTGAGGATACTAGTCCTCCGGTTAGCATGCATAAAAATGCTGCACATAGGGATGTTCAAGAGAATGTCCATTCAGATCAGTCCGCACATGTTCCTGTTCAGCAACCATTGAGATGTTCTGCACGTGTCTCGTATCCACCTGATAGATATGTTCCAGGTTTAGATTTTGTTATGCTAACAGATGCCGGTGAGCCTTCTTGCTACAAAGAGGCTATGCAGACAGAGGATCATGTCAAGTGGGAGCGTGCCATGAAGAGTGAGTTGGATTCTATTCACAAGAATGGTACTTGGGACTTAGTACCTTTGCCAAAGGGCAGGAAAGCTTTACCATGTAAATGGGTATATAAGCTGAAATTCACATCAGATAGTGCTTCTCCAAAATATAAAGCATGACTTGTTGCAAAGGGTTTTAAGGAACAACACGGTGTTGATTTTGAGGAAATCTTCTCTCGAGTGGTCAAGATGACTACTTTGCGCATGTTGCTTGGATTCGTTGCAATGGAGGACTTAGAGCTAGTCCAAATGGATGTGAAAACAGCTTTCTTGCATGGAGATCTTACAGACGAGATCTATATGGAACAACCAGAGGGTTATGTAGTTCTTGGCAAGGAAAGTCTAGTTTGTAAGCTCAAAAAGAGCTTGTATGGACTTAAACAGTCTCCTAGACAATGGTACCAAAAGTTTGATGCTTTTATGAAGTCCCAAGGCTATTCTCGGAGCAATGAGGATCATTGTCTCTACACAAAAGAGATGTTTTGATGGCAGCTTGATATGCTTGATACTTTACGTCGATGATATGTTGATTGTTGGGAAGTCCTCTTATGATTTATCGCTTCTCAAGAAGAAGTTGAGTCAGACATTTGATATGAAGGATTTGGGGGATGCCAAACATATTCTTGGAATGCGCATTACTCGTGATAGGAGTAAAAGATGCATATACTTGTCTCAAAGTGAGTACATATCCAAAGTACTTCACCGATTCAATATGCAGGGTGGAAAGGCATTGAGTACACCTTTACCCACATATGTGAAATTGAGCAAGGATGACTGCCCCAAATCAGATGAGGAAAAGGAATTCATGACCAAAATTCCCTATCAGTCTGCTGTTGGTAGTCTCATGTATGCTATGGTAGCAACGAGACCAAACATTGCATTTGCAGTGGGAGTTGTGAGCTGATATATGTCTAATCCTGGCAAGAAACATTGGGAAGCGGTCAAAATGATTTTGAGATATCTGAGTGGCACTAAGGACAAGTGTCTATGCTTAGGTAGAGGGAAAGCATCCATTATTGGTTACACAGATTCTGATATGCTGGTTGTGTAGACAATCGTAAGTCTACATCAGGGTACATTTGTCATTTTGTTGGAGGTGCTATCTCTTGGAGATCTCGTCTTCAAGAATGTACAATTGTTTCCACCACAGAAGCAGAGTATGTTGCAGCAAGTGAGGCATGTAAGGAAGCATTGTGGCTTTCTCGTCTTGCTTGTGATATGGGTTTACCTCAGCATGTACCTCACTTGCTCAGTGATAGTCAGAGTGCCATTGCTTTGGCTAAGAATCCGGTCTATCATGCAAAGACCAAGCACATTGAGGTGAGGTATCACTTCATTAGAGATTGCTTAGCCACTGAGAGCATTATTCTTGAGAAGGTTCACACTCGAGATAATGCTGCAGATGCTTTGACTAAAGCTCTACCACAGGATAGTTTTCGACACCGTTGTCACTTGATGGGGGTTACTTGATTCTTGATCTTACGCAGTCACTTGTATACTGTGTAACATGCCCATCAAGTGGGAGGTATAGTTTGTATACTTACACTCAGGTATTCTTTATCATCCTTTATTTTTTCTCCCATAGTTACTCTGGCCATATTGGCCTTTAGTGGGAGATTGTTACCGTTAGTGTCCATGTGAAAGTCCAAATGGCCACCGGACACTTCTTTGTATATGTTCTTTAATAAAACATATAGTGGCCTGGTCAGTCACAGACTGTAGGTTCGACCGCATTTGTAAGACCTAAGAAGTCTGTCTTCGTGCTCCCTGTGTACTGTGTTTTCTGCGTATTCTACAGCCTCTGTACGGAGTACTGCGTGCGGCCCCAGGTGCTCGGTTTTCTACTCCGAGCATATCGTCAAGGATCTCTCAATGAGGAGAGCGTACTGTGGTGCATCGCCATCGAATCACTTCAATACATACACATGCATATGCATACACATACACACATGCACATACACACACATATGCATACACACACAAACACATATACACTCACATGCATACATACACACATGCATACACATGCATATGCATACATACATACACACATGCATATGCATACATACATACACACATGTATACACACACATGCACATACACACACATATACACATACACATACACACATACAAATACATACACATATACATACACACACATACACTCACATACATACATACGTACACACACATACATATGCATACCTACATACACACATGCACATCCACACACATAGCATACACACACATACACATATACACATACAAAGAGATACATACACATATACATACACACACACATACACTCACATGCATACATACACACACATGCATACATACACACACATGGATACATACACACACATGGATACACATGCATATGCATACATACATACATACATACATACACACACACATGCATACACACATGCGCACATACACACACATGCACATACACACATACACATATAAACATATACACATACACATATGGATGCATACACATATACACTCACATGCATACATGCACACACATGCATACACATGCATATGCATACATACATACATACATACATACATACACACATACACAAATGCATATGCACACATACACATACACATAAATGCACTATACATACACATGCATACACACACACATATACACACACATATACACACACATGCACATATGCATACATAGACATACACATACACATAAACACATATAATTACCCACACATACACACACATAAAGTGACATACATATATATACACATGCATACACATACACACACATATACACACACACACATACACATACACATACATGCATACAAATACATACACAGACACACAGACACATAGACACACACACACATAGACACACACATACACTCACATGCATACATACACATGCATACACACATACACATACACATACACACACATACACATACACACATACACTCGTATACATGCATGCACATATACATGCATGCACATATACATGCACAAACATCCACATACACACATATACATACACACATATACATACATGCACATACACATACACACACATAAAGTCACATACATATATATACACATGCATACACACACATATACATTCATACACATACAAATACATACACATATACATTCACACACATACAGATACATACACATATACATAGACACACATACGCTCACATGCATACACACACTTGCACATACACACATACACACACTTGCACATACACACATACACACATACACACAAATACACACATACACATACACATACACATATACACACATACACATACATACACATATACATACACACATAGACACACACATACACTCACATGCATACATACACACACATGCATACATACACATGTGTGCATACATGCATACAAACACATGCATACACACACATAAATAAACACATATAGATATATAAACACACACACACACACACTACATACACATGCATATGCACACATACACACACATACATAAACATGCACATATACATACACCCACACGTATACACACATACATACACATGTACATACAAACACATAGACACACATATAGATACACACATATACATACAAACACATGCACATACAAACACATACACACACATATACATACATGCATATACACACATGCAATCACATGCATATGCACACACATACATTCATACACATACACACATATACATACACATACATACATACATACATACATACATACATACACACACACACACACACACACACACACACACACACATATATATATATATATATATATATATATATATATATATATATATATATATATATATATATATATATATATATATATATATATATATATATATATATATATATATATATATATATATATATATATATATATTTCTAATCCATTTTATTTTATATGGACAGATATTATGGATTGTACAAGAGAGAAAAAGATAAAACTTACTCTAATAAAGAATCTTATGAGAGGGAAAGGTTCATTTGATTTCTTAGGGGCTATCATGCATGAGTATGTAGACATGTCCGATGAGAAATCAAACTATACCATACAAACTTACCCAGCGGATAGAGGAAGGCTCCTTTGTTGCTCCATTCATAAGAAGAGAGTTGTTTGCCCATAGGTATACATACACATACACATACATGCACACATATACACACACATATATATTGATTTCTAATCCATTTTTTCTATATGTATAGATATTATGAATCGTAACAAAGAGAGAAAGATGAATCTTCCTCTCATAAAGAATCTTATGAGAGGGAAAGTTACCTCTGATTCCTTAGGGGTTGTCATGCATGAGTATGTAGACATGCCCAATGAGGAATTAGACTATACCATACAGATGCTTACCCAACAGCCAGAGGAAGGCTCCTCTACTTCTCCATTCACAAGAAGAGAGTATTTGCCCATAGGTATGTTTTCTTTTTATAAATTAATGTTTTTAATTATATTATAACACATATTTTTATTCATTTTTTTCTATTTATTTTCAAGACACCTATACCACCTTTAGCTCATGAGAGCACAACATAGGTACCTATGAGAACATGCATAGTTAGCCTAAGGTTGAAGTATGATATAGAACTTGAAGGGAACATTGTAAACATGAGGCATGGTTTTGAGTTTAAAAGGAGAACTTTATGTGACTCCTACCTGTGTTTTGTTCACTTAAAATGGAGGTAAGTATAAGTTTTACATATAAATTAAAATATATATTTTATGTTTTACCTTTTTTTGGGCAGTGAATTTGATGAGAGAGATTTCAAAAAGTATGCACATAGTTCGCTCGAGACAGAATTTGGCACTAGGTGGTCTCATAGTTGGTGTTTGAAAGAGATGCAGATACTTATGGCACATCGTCATGACAATGCACAATATGCATTGCTTTTATTTGTTATATATATATATATATATATATATATATATATATATATATATATATATATGTGTGTGTGTGTGTATGTGTGTGTGTGTGTGTGTGTGTGTATATAACCATACGTTTTTCATACTTCCATACCCATATGCATTTGCCGTATGGTTGAAGTATGAAAAAACTATTCACACACACACACACATTGCATCTAGTCCTCTTCTTATCATTGTATACATTTCAATCACTTCGTCTTAAGTGCAGAAGCATAACCTACATTGAACACAAATCATTGACCAATCGAATCAATGAGGATTCTAGGTATACAAATATACCAAAAAAGTGTATACAAAAATACATATTTACAAATCTAGTGTGCTTTGATGTTGATTTTAGTGTGCATTTATTTGAGAAAATATTCCACTACCTTTTAGAGAGATGTCTCTCATCCCAACCTTATGCCTCTCTATATATAGCTAGTCGAATCATTGAGGACCATAATACATATTTAGATACATACAAATCATGTGCACACACACACACACACACACACACACACACACACACACACATATATATATATATATATATATATATATATATATATATATATATATATAGTTGGTGCAATTAGCAAGCCTAAGTGCTTGGTTAATTATTCAAGACTACACATTGTTTTATTACATCACAAGAGAGAACCTCATCCCATGCTTTTCATTTGGAGCATATTTACTTAGGATAACTATAAAAGCCAAGAGAATAAGGTACCTCATGAAGTTAGGGAGCTAAACCCACGACTCATGTGGTAGGAAGAATCAATTCAAATCATTCCTAAAGTGTAAGATCACTTTTTGGTGAGGGAAAATTCAAATTCAAACTCAAACTATGAGTATAAGTAGACATGTTTCTAGTCGTGGGATATGACAACCATTCTTAGAGGCATTGAACTACAAACTTGAGCATACCTTGAGCTCACACTACCTATGTGTACTCCATTAGTACACTCTGATCCCTACTGATCTACTTCAGAGCTCTTTCACATATGTGAGCTAACCTCTTGTGCCAAATTTTCAACTCTTATAGAGTTTGGCTACCATAATTCAACAATTCAATGTTCCTATTATCTTGGAGTTCAAATGTAAATGATCTACCTGTTTTTTCTCCTCTTTCTATCCTCTTGAATCCCTGAAATGGATCCTCAACAAATGCTCCATTCTTTGTAAATCTAACCTGCAATCCTTTCTCAACAATTTGTCCTACATTTATGAGGTTCTTGGTGATAGTTGGCACATACAATACCTTGCTCAATAGGTTCATATTACCATCTGAGCCCTTCACATTTCCTATCTTCTCAAACGGATATCTTGTGTCATCTCTTGTTTGGACTTCATGGATATTCCTTGGATCTTCCAAGTTTGAGAGTGGAGCTACATTCCCTGCTACATTATTTGAGCAACTTGAGTCTACATAGAATACATGTTCATCTGCTTTACCTTGCTTCATGGTCATGTTCATTAGAACGAGTGAATCTTCTTGAGTTTGATCATCTAAATGATTGTTGTAGTCTCTCCTTCCTTTGTATCCTCCTTGATAGTTGTTGTTGTTGTTGGAGTTGTTGTTGTATCCATTGTTATTGTTGAATCTACCTCTTGATCTTCCATAGTCTCCTCTGTTGTAGCCTCTACCTCTTTGATTCCTGGGATTCCTAAAACAACTCTCAGTGATATGATTAGTTAAACCACATGTGGCACATGGAGATGAGCTTTGAGATCTCCCCCTACCTTGTCTTCCTCCTTTGCCTCTTCCTCTTGAGCCTCTACCTCTTACTTCAAAGTTTGCTTGAGAGATGCTACCTTCATCATTAGACTTTTTACTTTTTCTTTTGTTATCTTTGTTTTTGTTCTTATCTGTATAGAGAGCAGAGGGTTGATTACCTTTTGAGTTGTCTCCATTCTTCATAAGCTTTGCCTCATGTGTGAACAATTGTCCCATGAGGGTGTTGAAATCAGGAACCTACATATCCATGTAGAGTCCATGGTTGTGGTGAAAGCTTCCCATTTGTCATATGACTTTATTCCATTGATCACTTGCTTTACTATTTGCTACTCATCAATGATTTCTCCAATGCTTCCAAGTTCCTCTGTTATGTCCATTTTGGTGAAAAAATCAGTCACACTTTGGTTGGGCATCTTCTTAAGTGTGGTGAATTCCATCCATAATTGATTCTTCCTTGCCTTGGTACTTGATGAGAAAAATGCTTCAAGAGCATTCTAAGTCTCTTGTGAAGTCTTGCAACTCCTAATGTGTGGAAGTAAAAAATCATAGATTGAGTTTAGAATATGTGACCTTGCTAAAGAATCCTTTGAATACCATGTGTTTAACCTCTCTTGTTCTTCTTGAGTTGGTTGGCCTTTGGTTCTAAGGATTGGCATCATCTCATCTCCAGATATGTAACCATAGAGGTTTCTCCCTTGAAGATAAGCTTCCATTCTGAGTGACCAAGCTGAGTGGTAATCTCAATCCAATTTGTCTATGGATGAAGGAAATCCATCTCCGATGTTGATTGGTTGCTCTGATACCATTGTGAGGAGATGGATAGATAGGTTTTAGAGATGAGCTGGTGCTGCACAGAACCTGCTCTAGACCTATCAATCTTACTCCAAGGATGATTAGTATACCTCTTTAGCTTCACAATGATGCATTTAGAACCACCAATTCCTTTGGAGCATCAATCTCAATTGTTTGCATCAAAACAAAAAACTAGAATATGCATGAATTGTGAAGAACTTTTATTTTGGGAATAAAAGGCCTCAATCTTATGCTTAAAGCTCACAACCTGGTATGAATTGACCAGAGAGCTTTTGCAAACATCTAATTGAAGTGCATCGATAACTAATGGAAGTTATTTAATTAATTTAGCTATACCATTCACTGAGAAATGAATCTAACAAGTCATGGAGGTCATCTCGACTTTTCAGGATCTAGAAGGTGTGCAGACATAGTCACCTTCCTTACTTCATATCTCAAGATCTACTAAACCAAGCTTATTGAAATTTGACGTGTAGATATAATGAAGATGCATCAGTGAACAATAGGTAGAAATGTAGTTGAAGAAATGTATCAAAATGTATATGCTAACGAACATATGATACAAGACCAAATATCTCCAAATAACACATGATCTACAAATGTAATGCTTGTCAATTTGGTAAGTCACACATGCAACCTTTCACAAAGAAAGGATACATTCATGGAGACCTATTGGAGCTAGTCCATACAAATGTATGGGGACCAAGCAAGAAGCCTTCAATCTCTAGATCTAGGTACTATGTATCATTTATTGATAATTGTAGCAGATGGACAATGCTATACTTTATGAAGCATAAAGATGAAGTATTCTCATGTTTTAAGAAATACCTAGCAGTTATAGAGAATCAAACAGGTAAAACTTTGAAGAGACCAAGGATAGATGGAGGGGGAGAATATTTCTCCCATGACTTTGATTCCTATCTCCAAGAGAGAGGAATTAAAAGAGAGATTACTACCAAGTATACTCTAGAGAGAGGAATCAAAAGAGAGATTACTACCATGTATACTCTAGGACAACTGTGGAGGTTGCAAGGTCAATCCTAAATAAGAAGAAATTGCCAAATTACTTGTGGGTAGAGGTTGTATCTACAGTCACATACTTGATCAATAGACTCCCATCAAAAGCATTTTATGGAATGACACCATATGAAGCATGGAATGGTAGAAGACCTAGCCTTGATCATTGCAGGATATTTTGGGTGCATAACATATGCACACATACCTTCACAAATTAGAGGCAAGTTAGATCCAAAGGTAGAGAAATGCATTTTCATTGGCTATGACCTTAATGAGAAAGGTTATAGACTATACAATCCAAGCAATAAAGGGCTCATTGTAAGTAGAGATGTTGTGTTTGATGAAAACAAATCTTGGTTTGAAGATGATTGCAAGAAAATCAAACTTCCCTATGACCTAGAGGAAGACTTTACAACATTATCCAAAAGAAATCAGCCTACATTTGAATCATCAAGTGATTCTTCAGAAGAATCCAAGAAGGGAAATCAATTCTAGGAACTCCAAAGGCAAAACCAAAGTGCAGGAGTTGAGAGATGTGGCAAAATCCTCTCAACAAAACATAAGAAGGTCTACTAGAGAGAAATGGAAGCCAGAAAGGTATGGTTATGATACCTCTTTAGTCACTAAACATTCAATTATTACTGCTTCTGGCATTTTATGTTGTGGGATGCATAAGCTCATAGACTATGCAAAAGCTATCAATGATTCAACATGTGGAGTTCAAGATTCTCAAGCTATCTCAGATGCAAAGCTTTGGTATGCACACTTTGATCATCTGAATTTTGCTAGTTTGCTATGCCTAAAAAAATCTAAAATGGTGTCCTCTCTACCCAAACCCGAGGCACCTAGTAAACATGTTTGTGAAGGCTATATTTTAGGCAAAATGTAACATTCCTCCTTCCCAAAAGATGATTAAGTTCTAGCTTCTCAGAAATTACAACTTGTTCATAGTGATGTCTATGGTCCTATGCAAACATCTTCTTTTGGGAACTACCTTTACTTAGTGACTTTTATTGTTTTTTTTTTCAGGCATGCATGGGTGTATCCATTGAAATCAAAGTCCAAAGTGTTTATGTGCCTCAAATAGTTTATGATTTTGGTTGAAAATATGTCAGCATGTGAATTGGGCACCCTCTATTCTGATTGAGGTGGGAATACATGTCTTCTAGTTTTAATGCATTTTTGGCTGAACATGGGATAACACATCAATGTATAATGCCATATACACCTCAAAAGAATGGAGTTACTGAAAGAAAGAACACATATCTCATGGAGATGGTGAGATGTATGGTCAAAAGTTTAGCTTTTCTACATAGATTTTGGCTTGAGGCTATTATGTGTGAAGCATATGTACGTAAAAGGTGTCCCACTAAAGCACTTTAGTCTATCACTCCATATGAGGCTTGGTATGGTCACATGCCATCTTTTGCTCATCTACATGTCTTTGGTTGTTTGGCATATGCATTAGTGTGTGAACAACAATACAAAAAACTGGATGATAAAGAAGTGAAATGTATTTTTATTTGGTACAGTTATGAAAGCAAAGGCTATCATGTGTATCATCCACAACTAAATGCATTTTGGTTAGCCATGATGTTGTCTTTGTGGAAGATGCAATCCAGCCATTACTTTCATGTACTAAGGAGACGTCAATTATCTCCAACGAGTGTATGATACTTTGCTTCCTGGTTTTATAGGTGGACAACCAAGTGCTGGTCCAAATGAGGAAATTTCTCAACCTTCATAGGTTCCAAATGATGATGCAGATCATTCCAATTTTGATGCAAATTTACATGATGCACTTGTTAATGAGATGCCTGATATAGAGGAGTTAAAAACTATGCCGAAGTGGTTAGTATAGGCTTTGCGAGATAGCAAATTAAATGCACATCTATCATATCATACTTTTTCATGCTCTCAAAGTGCTTTTTTGCATGAGATTGCTATGCAATGGTGTTGGTAGGCAAGGAGGACCTACATGCAAAAGTAGTATGAGACAAATTAGCCAAAGAGATCAAGGGCAAAGAGAAGGCCAAGGAGGATCGAGCTAACATGGAAGCCAACAAAGAGCTGGTGAATAGGCCTAATAAAATTTTCAGAACTTATTAACAATAGTGATTTATGTCACTATGCATACATGGTAAATATTGTTTTGATAATTGAAATTCCATTTTGTCTAAGCCGAGAGTATTAGATGTTTCATTGTATCAAATTTCATCATTTTTAGAGTTCCTTTGAGCCCCCAAATTAGCTTAGGAACTAATTTTCAACTAGGTTGGACATTAGATCTGAACAAGGCCAAAACTAGGCAAAAACTATAAGAGGATCTAGAGATCTCACCTTTGAAGTTGGATTTTGGATGAAACTTTGTATGAGGATCACATAATTGAGAGATTCCATTGTTCATCTCTTGGTCCTACCTTGTGTACATGTGTGTGTATGTGTGTGTGCATGTTGGTTTGCTTCTCGCTCACATTGTGTGATCACTTGCTCATGGTCATCATACCATCCTCACGTCTCCTTGGATTGAAAATCATGAGGTAACTCCTCACATTGATACTCATCATTGTACTAGAGTGACACCAAATTTGGCACCATTGTTGGGGATTGAGCTTTGAGGACAAGTGTGTGATGGTAAGACGTAGAGATTCGACATTGGAATTATAGGTAATCAGGTAATTCCTTCACTTTTTCTTTATTTTTCTACTCCATCACCATCTCCACTCACCTCCTACCTCCATTTCCACCTTTGTGAAAAACCCACCTCCTTGTTCATATCCCCACTTCCATTGTATTCCATTCATTTCACTTATGAGAGCAAGAGAGAGAGCGATTGTGTGTGCTGTGTTTTTGTGTGTTTTTTGAGCCTAGCAAGTTCTGACATTCACAACAACAATAGAAGCAACAACAACTATAACAAGTACGACATCACTATACATGCACCCCAGGGCAAAGTTCTCTATCAATCATGAAAAATAGTATGATTGGCTATTTGGTAGAATAGAGTACACCACAATAGAGTAGATAACCTACATAGTCTAAATATATAAAAATTTCCAAAAAAATTACGTTTTTGGTGTGTGTCACGATAGATAGGTGTTTGTCGTGCGATGGACAAACCCATACACATAGGTTTGTCCATCGTGACGGATAGCTTGTCCATTACGATAGATACCCCCATGACAAATAGAGCTTCACAAACAAATTTTTCCATCGTGATAGATATCTTGCACGATAGATAAAAGCATTGAAGGCCCCATCCATCACGATGGATAGCCTATCCATCACAATTGACTTTGTCCATAATACGGTAGACAGCTCTATATCATGATGGACCTATCCATTGTGATGGATATCCATCATGGATATCCATCACAATGGATAGGTCCATCATGATATCCATCGCGACACAGAGCCTTTGTTAATCATGATAGAAAACCAATTTTGACCAAATTTAGGGTTTGCAAATTAATGGATTTTGGAGCTAAAACTTGACACTTTCGCAGGCAATTAGAAATTTTTGGCAAGGATAAAGCAAGATTACACATTGAGCATGCTTGTTGGGCATTGGAGCATTCGTAAGATCATGTAACTCAAGGTTGGAAGTCCAATGAACCCTCTCAATCAATTTCTAGCCTAAGCTAATAGCGAATAGATAATTGGATTGACATAGGGTTACAATAGGAAACAAAGAAGTCAAGATCCTTTAATTTCTCAAGTCCAAGGCTAACCTAAGATACTCACGAATAACATAAGATGGAAAGCACATAATCTAATAAAAAATGATAAAAAATATGACAACTTAAGTGATCCTTATGAAGTTACATTGAGATAAGAAAATGCATTCATAAAAACCTATACAAAAGAATATGCAATGCTATTGTACTTGGGAAATTGGGATAATCAAAAAAGCATATGAACCTTAGATTAGGTAGACACCTTGATCAGGATAGACAGAGCATTGTCATATGAAGCTAGTGTCAATCATACTGCTAGGTCGTGGGTTCAATAGCTCAGCAATTATCCTTGCATGCTAAGCTCTAAGACTAGTGATTTAAAAATGCCATTTAGTATGGAAAGACCAGTAAGTAGTTTAGAAATTTCCTATTTATAAACACCAAAGGGTCCCTTTAAGACTCCATTAGAATAGTCAAACTAACCAATTAGGTGCTCACATCTGAGGATTGTTTGAGAGGATCAGTGGTCCAACTCAAAAAACCAGATCAACCCTTTCAACTTGAACTTTCAATGGTCAAATTTGAAGAGGGTTCATATATTGATAAACAAGGAACCATGTATGTGGTTACTAGCTCACCATATAGGACAGATGAGTTTTGAATCATTGTCCTTGAGTTTGAGATAGGAGACCTAGACCAGGAGAACATCACAAAAGAACCTAGAGCACCTCGTGGAAAGTCGATCTTTTCTAGGATAATTATGCTTGAATGTATTCCCCAAGATAAGAAAAGCATCGAGCTCTTCTTAGATAGAGACACAGATGAATCCTTTTGGAGATTTAACCTAGAACAACCTCACGAGATAGGTGGAGTCACCATATATGACTTCAAAGACCTTGAGGCTCTAGGGAAGGTTTTCTATTTAGAAAACACATCGGAAAGAATGTTATGATTAATGGAGCATGGTGGCATGCATACACTTTAACTAGTGAGTTAATTTTTTCCCCATTGACATCTAGCATCTCTCATGGTCAACACGCAGTTGGTCATCTCAAATTCATGGTAGCCATAAGGGAAGAGCTAGAGAAAGGTTGTAAGTAAGCTTTGTAAACCTTCCAGCAAGAGATAGATCGGGATTTGAGATAGATAGATTCGATCAAGAGAGACAGAGAGGTCCAAGACATCAAAGATATGAAAGAACTTGGAGAAGCTTATAGGAGGTATAAAATTGAGTTGCAAAGTGATGAAGTTTGATCCAGGTAACTAGCACAAGACCAACCCTTGAGCTTATGGAGAATCAAATAGACCTTATAGGCATGTGATAAGTGCAATAAAATCCAATATGTACTTTGAAGCATCAAAGAGAAAAAGTCGATACAAAGCAAATATGTTTGCACATTGACTAGCTCAAAGAACTTGCTATCTTTGGATGAAACAATCAACTTCAAATGCTCATAGCAATTAGCATGATTACAATGGGAAAAACTCCTTATGGAGGAATGGTACAAATAGGGCTAAGTGTATAAAATGCACACGGGTAAAAATAATAAACAAAATATGCTATTGGAATGAACTTGAAACTCAACAATGGTACCTCCTATTTTTCAAGGCTGCATAGAGATAGACCCCAAGACCAAAAAACTGAAATTTCTCCAAATTTACTTTACGAAATGCTTTGAAAACTTGTACACATAAACTAGACACTAATATCGTTCAATGCATGTTCAATCATCCAATTTGGACCTCTTTAGAGAGAGCAACAACCTCGACAAGTTCACTGTTGAAGAAGATGGTGTAGAGAAATGAAGGAGCAAGACAATGATGGCCAAAAGTGTATGTATATTGCTTCCATGTAATGTACAAGTGATTTGAGCTCTTGATATAGAATTGAAGTGCTTCAATACTTCTACAAGTGGATTTTGAGTTCAAATGAAGGCGGGATAGGTTGTTGAAGAGAATAAATTCACTTTCCTACAATCTAGGAAAAGTGATCTAAATTGATCTACTTTTAGGTGATTGATTAATTCATTGATTGTCAAGATCAACCACCTCAAATTCATGGAGCTTGAGCTCTCTTTTTCCCTTTTTACATATGTAAACCTCGAGGCTTTTACATTGGTAAATGATGCATAAAAGATCTTTTAAAAAATACAATAAATGAGCATAAATAAAAGAATTCTTCAATGGATATTTTGACATAATCCAAACGATAGCTTTTTGATGTAGATCAAATCCACCTCAAGAATAGGGTAAGCTTGATGTTCCAATAGCTCCCCCTCAAGCTAAAGTATGCTTGAGTCTTCATTCTCTAATATGTTGAATACCTACCATTGATTTAAATATGCAAAGCTTTATTCCATCAAGTGCATTCGTCATGATATACACTACTTGTTTTTCAGTTGGAACAAAAGAAATGTCAATCTCCTTTGCCATGAGCTTCTCCATGATGAAGTGGTAGTGAACCTCTATGTGTTTCTAAGTTATTGCATGGAAAATAGGGTTTGCTACTAGATGCATGGAACTTACATTATCTCTAAATATGTGAGGTTTGGAACTCACAAGTCCCAAATCTATATACAATGCTTTTAACCATATTACCTCTTGAGTTGCTATGATAAAACCTCTATATTTTGCTTTACTTGAGGATAAAGAAGCTGTTGGTTGCTTCTTGGAACTCCATGACACTAGCTTTGAATGTACAAATGCTAAGTAACTAGATGTACTTGTTCTATCATCCTTAGCTCTTGCCCAATTTGCATTTGAATAGATTTTGATATCCAAATATGAAGAGTAAGGATAGAATATATCTTCATTGATTGTACCTTTAACGTACTTAAGTACTCTCTTAGCTGCATCCATGTGTCTTCTTCTTGGTGAGTGCATGAATTGGCTTAGCACTCCTACACTATATGAGATATCTACCCTTTATGAGTAGCATATATCAAGCTACCTACCAAGCTTTGATACTTTTTAATGTCTTCAATTTTCTCACCTTCATAAACACTAAGTTTATGATTCATCTCCAAAGGTGTATCTGGAGGTTTAGTGTTCTCCATTTTGAACTTAAGAAGTAGATCTTGAATGTATCTCCTTTGAGTCATGCACATTCCTTCATCTGTGTATATGACCTGCATACCTAAGAAGAATGTGAGCTCACCTAAATCACTATTTTGAACTCCTCTTGTGTGTGTCTCTTGATACTTTGAATGCCATTCAGATCATCACCTGTCACAATTATGTCATTTACATATACACATAAATAGATAAACTCATTCTCATCCCTTTTGGTGAATAGAGAAGGATTGGAGTTGCTAGGTCTGAACCCTTGATCTTGAAGGTGTGTAACCAACATGTAATTCCAAGCTCTAGGAGCTTGTTTCAATCCATACAATGCTTTCTTAAGTTTGCCTACATAACATGCATGATTAAGGTTTTAAAAACCTGGAGGTTGTGACATGTATACCTCTTCACTTATTCAACCATTTAGAAATGCATTTTTTACATCAAGTTGGAGGAGTCTTCAATTTTTTGCAACAACTACACTTATCAATGTTCTGATTGAAGTCATCTTTGCAATTGATGAGAATGTTTCCTCGTAGTCTATACCTTGAGTTTGTGAGCATCCTTTGGCAACTAATCTTGCCTTGTACTTGCAAATTGATCCATTTTGAATTTCTTTTGAGTATATATACCCATCTACAACCAAGTTTCCATCTCCTTCAATGCATCTAATTCTTTTTTTATGGCCTTTGCCCAATTAGGTTTTCCCTTTGCCTCCTCATAGGTTTAGGTTTCTTCAGAAATTGAGTCTTTTGCCAAGTAGATTGAATGATTTGTAACAAATGTGGAATCATATCCATACCTTTTTGGTTGTTTCTTCTCCCTTGTTGATCTTCTAGGAGCTCGCTTCGAGCATTCTCCACATTCATGCATCATTGCTTTGCCTCTTGACTTCCATATTTTGTAATCCTTTTCCATTTCATCTTGGTCATCATCTGTATCACTTCTTGGATCTTGGACTTGTGTATCATGCTTGCTTCCTAATTGATGAGAATCAGAATCAAGATCATATGGTAGATTTACCTTTTGTTTGTCTTGATCGTACCAAGATTTGTGTTCCTCAAACACAACATGCCTACTTGTAGTGAATTGCTTGGTTGAAGGATTATAGAACCTGTAACCCATCTAAGTGGAGTCATACCCAATAAACACTACCTTTGTTGCCCTTTCATCTAGCTTAACTCTTATTTTTTATGGTACATGAACATAAGATAAACAATCAAACACCTTGCAATGTCCAAGACTAATTTTTCTTCCGTGTCATGCTTCATAACGAGTCATACCTTGAAGTGATTTGGATGGTAGTATGCTCCTCACCTCTAATCCCATTGAGAATTTGCCCCATGATGGCCTCTTCTTAAATCAGCTCTCCAATGGATGCCAATTGATCAACAACCTCCTTGACCTTTGTAACAAACTTTGTGATGGTTTGTTTAGGTGTCTTCTTCATCTGGTTGAACTCGTTCCAAATATGGTTCTTCATTGCCTTTGTGCTAGCAAAAAAGTAAGACTCTAGGCCATCCCAAGTTTCTTGAGATGTCTTAATATGTGGTAATAGAAAATCAGAGATAGATTTTAGTATATATGAACTTGCTTGAGCATCCCTTGCACACCAAAGTGTGAACTTATTTGTCTCCTCTTGTGTAGGTCCTCCATTGGATCTTGGAGTAGGCATAGCTTCATCACATGCTACAATTCCATAAAGCTTTCTACCTTGCAAATAGGCCTCCATTCTAATTTGCGAAGCCACATAGTTTTGTCTACCAAGCTTCTCAATCATTGAGGGAAAGCCATCACCCATCTTGATATAGCTCGGATACTACTCAAAGAACTTGGAGAAGCTTGTAGGAGGTAGAAAAGTGAGTTGCGAAGTGACAAAGTTTGGTCCATCCAACTAGCACAAGAATAACCCTTGAACTTATGGAGACTCTAATAGACCTTATATGCATGTGATAAGTGCAATAAAATACACTATGTACTTTAAATCATCAAGGAGAAAGAGTTGATACAAAATAGATAGGTTTGCACATTGAGTAGGTCAAAAAAATTGTTATCTTTGGATGAAACAATCAACTTCAAATGCTCATAGCAGCTAGCATGATTACAATTGGAAAAAATCCTTTTGGAAGAACAATATACATAGGTTTGAGTGTATAAGATGCACAAGATTACAAATAATAAGCAAAATATGATACTAGAATGAACTTGATACTCAATAGTGGTACCTCCTATTTTTCAAGGCTACATAGAGATAGACCCCGAGATAGAAAAATTGAGCTTTGTTCAAATTTATGAAAACAAATGATTTGAAAATGTGTACAAAAACTAAAAACTAATACCTTTCCAATGCATGTTGATGCATCGAATTTGGAGCTCTGTAGAGAGAGCAACAACCTCTGCAAGTTCATTGTTACTGAAGAAGATGGTGCAGAGAAATGAAGGAGAAAGATAATGATGGCCAAAATTGTATGCATATTGCTTCCATGTAATGTACAAGTGGTTTGGGCTCTTTATATAGACTCTTGAAGTGGTCCAAGAAGTTTACAAGTTGATTTTGAATTCAAATGAAGGGGGGATAGGTTGTTGAAGAGAATAAATTCACTTTCCTACAAGCTAGGAAAAGTGAAGATCTAATTTGGTTGATGTTTAGGTGATTGATTGATTCATTGATTGTCAAGCTCAACCAACTCAAATCTGGAACTTGAGCTCTCTTTTTCTCTTTTTACATGTGTAAATTTCTAGGCTTCGACATTGGTAAATGATCATAAAAATCATTTTAAAAAAATACAATAAATGAGCATAAGTAAAATAACAATTCAATGGATATTTTGACATAATCCAAAAAATAGCTTTTTGATGTAGATCAAATCAACCTCAAGCATAGTGTAAGCTTGATGTTCCAACAAGAGGCATGGATGAGTTTCCCCTACCAAGACCTTGAGAACACCCTAGGATATTGAGACCTACTCAATTGGTAAAGTCCATGAAAAATTACTTTGGTGGCACTAGAGATCCATATGACCATGTAGCTGAGTTTATGCAAGTGTCAAGAGTTGAACAGGTTGATGACTTGTTCACTCAATATAGTGTGTTTGGACTAATGCTAAAAAATACAGCCTTGACGTAGTTTCAACCACTACATTAAGATCGATTCAGGAACATTGACCAGTTGCTAGAAGCTTTCATCATAGAGTTCTTGAAAAGTGGCATCAAGCACAACACTTCATCCCTAATTCATAGTTTTAAGAAAACACCTCAGCAAACAGTTAGGCTAGCAGGATGCAGATTTGGATAATACTTGGAAAGATGCCCTACTCCAAAGCTACCCACACCATCCAAGCAAGTGGAATTATTCTTGGATGGCTTGTTAAGTGCAAAATTACCATCCTATATCTAAAAGGGACCTAGAACCATAGAGAAATGCATATGCATGTGTATAGTTATTGAGGAAAACATAGGTGATGAGTTTGAACTTTCAAAGATCTATAAATATTTAGATAGTTCTACTAGTTTCACTTCAAAACAATTGACATCAATTGATGAATGAGCAGAGAAAGTAGATAAAAGATTCGGCATCTCAAGCACCCAGGATGGTCTCAATAAAACAATGTTACAATTGTGGAGGAGACCACATGTACAACGTGTGCCCAACCATGATTCAAACCTAAGGGAACCTTATTGGCCAATACTGCACAATAAAGAGAAGATACACCAACCATAAGGTGCAAGATTACCCATACAACAAACAAGGGGTGAGTCAAAATTATCAACATTCATATCAATATCCAGGAAGTTACCAAAATCCATATCAACAACCACCATACTTTAGGCCCCAACAACCTTATCAACCTCATACCAAGCTCAGCAAAGACCTCAACTAGTGCTAGGTCAACAGCCTCCACCCCCTACTAACATCATCCCACTCAAGTATACATCACCAGAGGATAACTTGAGCAGAGCCCTAGTGCCAACACGTCCATTGATTTCAGAAAGTGATCCCAATGCTCATAGCTTTGACTCAACACATGTAGATAGCCCACCAGCTTACTACATGGATTCACCAGAGCATACTGAGATCTATCCTTATGAAAAACCTAATGAACAAAGTTGGGAACCTAAATATTCGAATGTGATGTACACCAATCCTAACCCTAGACCCAATCAAGGAAGATGAGACCTCAAGCACCTAGAGGGCCATGCTATGGATGTCAAGGTGATCATTTCATTTGCGAGTATCCAATTCCTTCCTCTCGACCATCCGAGTTAGTGACTATTCAAGGCTTTTGTCCAGAGTGTGGAAAAGAGCACCTCTTAAGAGACTACCCAAAGACCAATTTACAAAAGATTACACCAATCAATATTATTGGCTTGGCTATGTATTCTAGTGGAAGCATGACACGTACAACCCCCATGCAAGTAATAACTAGAGCTTAGTTGCTACAACAAACTCAAGGCTTATATCAAGAGGGGAATTCAAAAACCAATGAGACCAAGAGTGTAGATAAGAAGAGAACAAGAGCTTGGAAGGATAGCCATGAAATGATGAAGAGATAATGGACAAAAAAGATGAGTGAGTTAGAAGAGAGCTTAAAGGAAACAAAAGCCAAATTGATAAAGATTACATCCCACACACTCTTAAACCCCACTGTCTTCATCACATCCGAACCACCCCACTATACCACCTCCATCTAGAGTAGGAATGATCCTAATGGATCCCAACCTAGAAGATTTAGACATGATGTTCATAGCATATCAGAATACAATCCAAGAAGGGAAAAATGTAGCAGAGTTGGATAAGTGCTACCCCAAGACTAGCTTAGAAATTGAAAGGACCAAACTTTGTGTGAAGATGATGGAACTGGCTCACACATGTTTTAGGCCAACCATCTTTTCAATTGCACTTACTCAACCAAGACCTAGTTACATTTTGGCGGGTTGCTAGAGAGATTGGAGAGGATGATAGCCAAACTGAGGAACTTAGCTACATCAAAGGTAAGCAATGGTGGAAGTTAAAGGCTAAGTATGCCCCCTAAGGAAGCTTACACTTCTAACTCCACAGACACAGGAATCTTTTCTTTTGTAAATGAATATTACCAAGAATTCTAAGAGAGATTCAAGAGGAAAAATGGGCCAAGGAGAGCGAGAACCCTCCTCCCATTGAGATAGTAGATGATCTCCATGATCAATTCCCATAGGACATTTGCTCTATCTATGGAGAGTAGGAAGATGCACAATCCAATGAGCGATTAGACTTCAAATCCAATTCCCTATAGAAATTACCTCAATTCATAGGCCCATGGGAGTCTAATTCTATTCACATGAGATTCCCCACAATGAGGAAATTGTTGCCTCGCAAGTAGAAGGAGAAGCAACATCTGAAGTCCCAAAGAAATTAAAAAAATATGAAATTGAGGATCGGAAGGTCATGGTACGAATGCCTATTAGGGAAGCACTCACAAAACTAGCATAAAACAACAAAGAGAAAACCAAAAAAATCGTAGTGACCAGAAAGATGTACTTACATAGGACATGATTTAAATAAAGAAGAAGAACTTGATTCGATAAATCTGTTGAGAGAATATAGAGACATCTTTGCATGGAGCTATAAAGACTTGAAAATAGTAGAACCAAATATTTGTTCCCATAGAATTCCCATGTCCTTAGAAGCCAAGCCCTCTAAATATAAACATTACACTTATAATGATAATTACCCAACCAAAATCAAAGAGGAAATCGATTGCTTAATAGAAGCTAGATTTATCTATGAAATTGAGCATATCAAATGGGTATCCCCCATTGTGCTAGTGCCCAAAAAAAATGGCAAACTACATGTGTTCATTAATGCTAAGAACTAAGTACTATCTAAAAATCTAACTACCAAGACCACAGTCCTAAGAGAGAGCACGTCTCCACCCATTCAAATCCACCCATATATATACCTCTAAGACAAGGGGGTGCATGTCCTTGGGTTTGGCCAAGTGTCTAGCCAAATGCCCCTCATGTGGACACTTTCCCAAGGGTGTTCACATGCCTTCTAATTTCCTAAGGTTTATCACATGCCTTCTAAATCAAATGAGGATTCTTCTCTCATGTACACACAAAGTGGCTCCTAGAGAAGCTTCTCCCAAGACTAAGGTTTGAACACCTTAGGATAAGTCAAGCATAAGGTTTGAACAATTCAAGTGGGAGCTCATATGAATAAATACCCCAAGGGTTAAAACCAAGGGTTTCACGCAAAGGTTCAAGGCATGTTTCAAGGGTAATTCAAGGGCTAAACCAAGACAAACATACATTATATTCTAACCTTTAGAATCCATATATTTAACCTTCAGAACCCATGAATTATACAGCATTCTTCCCCCCTTTAACATTTTCGTCCTCGAAAATGTGTGTATGTATAATATTTGGAGTATTCCCCATGCACCATGATCTATACTCTATGCATGGTCATCTCTCTCTTTAGGTTCATTTCTTGTAATCAGATAAGGGCTATTACCTTCTTCAATCTCAAAGGAAAAGAATCAAAATACCTTCCCAAAGCACTTTTCCTTAGTCCCATTGAATGTACATACATACCTTATACTTGCGGACAAGTGAAATTGGTGGATTTCTTTGCTGGTCTTAGCTTAATTGTTTCCTTTTGGAAGTTTCAAAAACCTCGAGCTCCATAGAGTTTTACATTTTTGTACACTTTGTAACTTCTTAGAAATGTATAAATTTTAGGAGTATACAAGAGATTCTATCTATCTTGAAAGGGCCGAAAACTAGATTCATCTTCCACTTTCAATAGAAAGGAGAGGAATCTTTAGATGTTTTGAACTTAACTTATTCTTTGTAGTCCTTTTCAAATACAAATATATATATTTGTATTTGGTAGGACTTAGCTAAAGGTATGAACTTAGCAAAGTGGGTCTATTGAGTCCCTACCAAAACATGTATAATAAAATCAGGCAAATCACTATCTTCTCATTCTTTTGCAATTTAGGTGGACTTATTTCAATCATCCAGCTGTTCAAGTATTCTGACTGATAGATAATACACCCAAATTTGAAAGTTTATTTCTACTATGGGATCCTTATTACGATCATCCTTGAATTTCCCTGAATTAATCCTTGGAACATATCTTTAGTTCTTGCATGCTTTAATCCTTTTGAAAAATCTTTGACAAGACTTTTATTGATCTAACAACTAAAATCATGTTTTTAGGAATCAAAATCACTTGGTAGACCTTTCTTCTAGGTGTCTACCCAAGTTTTATGTTCATCTTAGCTTAGCAAGTTCTTCCAAATGGTAATACTACTTAAATATCTTGAACCAAATTTGGTTTATAACTAAGAGAGTTATGTATACTAACCTCAAAGGTCACCAATTATTTGCGTAGAGGAACAAATCATCCTTTAAATCCTCAAAATAATTGAGAAACAATACTTATCAGGCCATCAAGATACCTTCTTGCTAAATTTTCTATGAAGTTAAATGATTCAAGTTTTGCATTGCTTTTTAGTTCCAAGGTCGTGAGAAAGATACCTCTTTCTTGGCATCATAACCTAGAGTCCTCTAGGAACTTAGTGAATATTTGTGAATCGCTTATTCTCATCATCCAAAGATTAAAAGATGACCTCCTTATACATCATTATACTATTCAAGGTTTTATATTTGAATATGCTTGACTTTTAGCAAGTTTCTTACTTTTGGAGTTTAAATCGGAAAGCTCCCCAAAGTTCTTATCCTCTTATTTATCCAGATCTATTGTACCACCTAAACTTGGATATGCATTCTATTCAAGATAATGAAACTACTTATGGGGATAAAGGATTGTTGTCCTAGGGTAAATGTAATTTTATTCCATTTACACTTTTGTAAATACAATCAAGTGTATTTAATTGGTTATCGGAGGTACATTTCTACACCTCTTAATGAAACTAAGACCTTAATTCTCAGTGGTCTTATCATTAAGGCTTATCAAGATGTTTTCTATTGGATCTTGAGTCTCCTTTCTCTCTAGCCATCATAGAAAATTCTTAATGAGAGTTAGTTTGCAATGTCCCATACCAATGAGTTCTTTCTCAGATCGATAGACCAACACCCTTAATCTTTCTAATTTCCTTGTCTTTTCAATACTCTCTAATTACTATGATCATGAATTCCATGTTGGAATTCCTTGGCATCATATTCATGAGAGCAAAGACTAAGGTTTCTAAATATCATGCCTATTAATCTTATCTTATATCTCAAAGATTTCTTTGGTTCTCTATTAACCTTTCCTTGGCATGACTTATCAAATCATGACATGTTTGATCTTTTTGACCAACTTAGGTCACTTAGCTTTCTTAAAAATCCTCTAGTCAAGCTTAGTTTGAGATAAGAACAAGTCTTTTTTCCACCCATGGGAATTTCTTGGGATCTTTAACACATACGTTCATGAGTTTAAAATTTTTCTTAAGTATTTAACATCCCATGGATGTTCTTAGAACTTTTAACTATTCTTAATATGTCATCCCTTTTACTTAAGCAAGTTTTCATGCTTACTGATCCAAACTTTAGATCCATTTTATCCATTCTCAAGTACCTTACAATGGATATGCTTCAAGTCTTTGGCTAGATTACCTTGGAATTCTTCAATGAATTCCCTTCTTGTATATCTAGTTCTTGCTTTGTTTTGAGATTAACTCAAACACACTTAGGTACCCGATAACAAATGTACTCCTTAACTTTTATGAAAGAGTTCTGAAATGCATCTTTTGCTTATAAGTATCATATTTCTTGTTGATATATTAAGGTTATGATGTGTATGAACACACTAGGACCACCGGGACATGTTTTCCTTCTTTAGGAGGTTTTTTTCCTCGGCTTGTATATATGCCAATAAGCCTAACATATCACTTATCTTTGTTCATTCTCTTGGTAATACATTCAGTATTGTGTGTTGCTCCAAGCTTCTTCTTCTTCCTTATGTTGTTCATGTGATTTTGAAGACCTCAAACTCCAATAATTGGTATCAGAGCAGGTCACTGCTTCATCCAGGGTGTCATTGATACCCCTCCAATCATAGTATCAGAATCACATGGAAATTGGTGAGCAAAGTCAAGGCGATTAGGAGTTGAAAAAATCTTTGCTATGTGGTGTCGAAATTGCGATTCGAGCTTGTTTCGGGCTTCAAATTCACTATTGTAGCACCTATTTAGGCAACCTTATCTTTTTGTGCTAAAGATATATACCGGTTTTGGTTTACTAGTATAAGTGTTTTGAAGTATTCTACATGTTTAATAGTACTCGATAGGGTAGTAATGTTCAACTTTTTGAGATACATTCATTTTTTTGCATCAAGTATTTTAGTCAATGGCCATGGCTACAAGTAACGATGTATTCCATATGTTGGATATTGAGGATAAGTTGGATGGTACCAATTAACTATTATGGGCTTATATGAGGCACCACGTATTGTTTGCAAAATGGTTGTGGAATATTATTCGAGGTATTGAAAAATGTCCTATTACACTTGTAAACACAGTTGTCGAAGGTGATGCAGATGGTGATATTCTTCAAGTTCTTGTTCGTGCTACGGTTCCTACTACACCTACTATAGAGCAACTTCATTGGGATGACAGAGATGTGCAGGCACATGCATTGATAGCCTTGTCTATCAAATGTGTCATTATTCCTCACATTTGCTCATACAAAACAACAAAGGATGCTTGTGATACACTTACCACTTTATACCAAGCAAGAAATGGGGCTCATGTTGCTTACCTCCAAAAATAGTTG
Source organism: Ceratopteris richardii (assembly GCA_020310875.1). NCBI lineage: Eukaryota > Viridiplantae > Streptophyta > Polypodiopsida > Polypodiales > Pteridaceae > Ceratopteris > Ceratopteris richardii. The sequence goes on from CM035444.1 coordinate 80,517,643, forward strand.
TATAGATAGAAAAGGAAGTTGTGTTTTGAAACTCAATATGAAGGAGAGGATCTTGAAGATGAATTCCAAGACATGTACCATGTATCATGAAACTCGATAACCTTGTCAATGGCTAAAGTCTCAATTATCTTTATCCCACAAAAGAATTGGAGCCTACATGCACATATTACTACATTGGAATAGAAACAAGAAACACAAGCATGGCTAAAGAACTTTTAGAAGGATAGTGACATTACAAAAGAAACCATTGAAGAACTAAAGCTACTATTGAATATCAAGGAAAGACAACTCATCATAGCTAGAGAAGATTATTTGAGGACACAAACATATTTGAAGTGGGTAGAAAAAGAAAGAGAAGACCCTAGAGAGAGACTCTTTGATGAAAAAAGATTCTTGCATCTTCCATCCAGTAGGTCAAGTACCATGGCTAAATCACGTGGAGAATGCCTCTCTCAAAGCACAACTAAGGCACCACAACCTGAATCAAACCAAATTAAGGGCATTACAAAGTCAATGGGAATGGCCAAGGGCCGAAGCCAATGCACAAGTGCTATCAATCCCAAAATAAGATGAATATCACTCACTAGCATGAGAATATTAAGTGCAAGTACCAACGAAAGAATATGAAGGTGAAGATCAAGAGCAAGGGCCCATAGTAGATTCCTTGGCATGTGATTATGATCCTACAATTCATGAGGATAGAGAGATACCTGCGAATGATAGTCTACAAGAAGAACACATATATCTGATGCAAGAGTTACGGGAATACTTTGCCAAAAACTTCATGGACCCATTTTTTATGAAGAGAATGGGAAAGATACACCACACATATCTAGTCTCCAATGCACCCTCCAACTTGTGACCATGTATGGGCAAGAGCATAGGCATACATAAAAGATAAGATCAACATCAAAGCAAATGATGCCTCCATGATCAAGATAGAGGATGTCAAAAATACCACAAGTCAATGATTTTCTCAAGAAACCCAAAGTGGAGAAGGTGACTTTTGAGGAAACAACCAAAGCCACACAAAACCAATGTACATACAGTATAAACCCATTGTTGCTCCTTTCACTAGGAGGATATCATGGCTAGTATATGAAATCATGTGGGTACAACAACGTACATCCAAATACTCATTGAATCATCCAGCCATGGAGGCTCCGAGAGAGAATATTACCATGATCAAGAACATGTGTGCCACTATAGCTTTTTAGTAGCAAGAGGCCACAGATGTACCAGACCCGATATGTCACATTCTTATAAAAATACTTCAAACCATAAAAGTATGTCTCAACACTTTTAACTTTGCACATGTGCTTGACATTAGTCTACTTGGATTTTGATATGGCATTACACCTCTTATTTCTTATTTTAGTCAAACACCTCCACTGAAATGCCTCATAGCATATTACAATAGATGCTAGTTTTTGGATGTCATCACATGACCACGATCAGAGAATCCTTTCATATGGGTTTCTTTGAAAACACTAAGTTTTTCTTTTGTAAATTACATAATGGACATACCCATCATCTAAATACCATTTTACTAGATATAGCCCAATCCACAATGATACCCATCACAATAGGCCCAAAGAGCAAAGAATGGAATAATCACTTGATTTTCTTAGAAAATGAGCACTCTCAAAGAGACCAAGAGATCCAAAATATAGCAAATATGAAGTAAGCCCCAATGTGCTCCACCAAAATCCTATCAAGGATGATAGATTCTAGGAGGGGGAGTTGTTGCAACAATTAGAGCAATGAAGTAAAGACGTGAAGAAAAGATTGTATAAGTAAAGGGACCCACAAAATGTTTCCAATTTGGGCCATGAAGTGCATGTTAGATCACTTAGAAGGAAAGCAATGATGGAGCTCAAAAAAAAAAGAGTGTTGGGATACAAAAACACTACCTATCATATATGCTTTAATTTTAAGCATTTAATGTATGTTTTTACCTATGGAAAGAGCAATTCATGAATTTACAGTCCAATTTTCTTTAAGCCAAGGAGCCCTCGAGCCTTAGGAATGATTCCTCGATTCTTTTTATTTTTTGATAACTTTTAGGAATCAATTTGATAGTTAAGCAAGGCCAATGAAATTTTTATTGTTTTGATCCAAAAACCATGTGAAATTGGAAATTCCTTGAGTACAACGGAAAAGAAGTCTAATTTGTAAAGGAACCTTCACTCATTTTGAATATTTGTAAACATGTTTTCACTGAATGTGAACGAAATCTCATGCATCTAGCTTATTCACCACTTTTCCCTCATCTCCTTCTTCATGTCAAGCTCTAATGGTGTTCTTGAGATGTCCAAACCGCACATCCACCTAAGGTAAGTGCTTTTTCATGCTTTCCTCATGTGTTTCTTGCATATGTGTGGATTGATCTTACTCTTGAGTGCAAGTTTGAGTTCCATAGCTTTGTGAGATGCATCATAATACACTTCAATGAGGTACATGTACTTGGATTGACAAGTTGAAGTTGGTCTAGAACCATTGGATGTTGGTTAAGCCTTGTGCTAATGGTCTACAACACCATATTAATGCATAGACATTCCTTCTTGAGATTTGGATAATCTATGAAAATGAACCATCTTAATTAATGTCCAACCATAATCATCATGAGAAAACAACATATAAAAGATTGATGCTTCTATGGGTCATATTTATTCCTCTCTTTTTAAAATCTTAGAGAAAATTCATCACTTATCTCTAGTTTTCTCTAATGCGACATTTGCTGAACTCGACGTGAATCGTAACAATCATGTTCTTAGGATTATTAGGTGTGTTTTAGTATTGATTAAAAATTTAACCTTTAAATTCTTCTTGCTTTACAGGTGAGTGGAGAAAGGAGTTTAATCAACCACAAAGACAAGTCGAGACCTTGCTGGCGTAGACCCTTTTTCCTGGTTGTTGAGGGTTGTTCTTTAAGGAACTGAGCACCTCCATGAGAAGAGGAGCATTCAAAATGGAGGAGCCTCGACACTTCTTTTCCCCCCCATCGACATAAAAGAAGATCATCATTGCACGATCACTTCTATTTTTTGTACTTAGGGTTTATTTATCAAATTCTTGTAAAGAAAAACAATATCACTATGCACATTCAAGCTTCTGCATCAAACAAACTAAAGGTAAAGTTCTCAAGTTTTTTTCAATTCAATACAAATACATACCACATGCATCTATTTTATATAAACACATAAAAAGATTACTATCATTTGCATACATTGAAAGAGCATAAAAACATTAAAAGTTTTTTTCTTTGCATATTTGCATCAAGTCTACGTAGTGCTAGTTTAACAAGATTCAAACATGAGTAATGGGAATGGAGCAACATACAAACATGAAAAATATAAATCAAAGTAAAAGTAATGAATCTTATGCAAATGAATTGCAAGAGCAAATTCCAAAGAGTGTTGTTTATGATGAAGCATATGTGAATGCATTGATTGATGAAAAATTCCAAAAATGGGAAGAAAAATTTATCAAAATGGAGAGTAAGGCAAATGAACCTATACAAAATAAATTTAGAGTTATTTCGACTTTGCATGATACGATAAATGCTATGTTGAAAACTCTACAAGTATTAGGAATTGGTCTTAGAGCTTGCAAAGAGGAAATGAATGCTAAAATTATAGAAATAAACCATAAATATGAAATATTATCCAAACAAATACAAGAATTAGAACTAGCTAAATGTAAGCATGAAAAGGAGGGAAAGAGCCAAAGTTTGTCTATACATCCTTCACTTGAAACACATTTTGATGATTTTAGAAAATCTTGCCCTAGACATTCATTCAAAACATCAAATAGAATTAGAACGCGGCCTTTACAATGTTTTTGGTGCGATCAATATGGACATACGTTTTGGAATTGTAGGGCATATGAAGATGCAAGAAGACAAAAACTAGTGATTGAAAATGAGAGAAAAATTTGTAATTATCAAGACCTATCACCTTTAAAATTAAGTCTAGGAAGGGGTGAAATGAAGGAATTCATAAAGCAGACCTAGACCAAACCAAATCCACCAAATCCATACAAAGAAAGCCAAAAATTGTCAAAACCTAACATACATGTGAACATCAAAGCTAATGAACAAATAAGTGAGAGGACCTTTAAATGAGAACATGAACTAATAGAAGAAATCAAAAGTAGTAAAACAAAGGAGGAAAATCAAAATTTTGAACCAATTATGGAAGAACATTTGGATATAAAGTAAAGTGAATTTGATCATGAAATACAAGTAGGAGCAAGGAAACTTGAAAATTCCATGTTTCATTTGATCCAATGCTTCTTACTAATGAGAATTTTTTCGATCACGAAAAAGTTACAGAATTACAAACTCAAAATAACAAAAATTAAAACAATCAAATTAAACAAGAAGGAATCAAACAAGAAGAGACCAAACATAGTACTATGAATAGAAATTGTGAAAAACAAACAAATGAAACAGAGAAACAACTTCTTGATGATATTATTAAACAAATGTGAGAACAATATGAACATAAATTTAAAAAAGTCAAAACCTTTAAAATTGAACAAGAAAACTAAGAAATCACCATTGCAGAAAATAGAAGAAATGATCAAAACACCAACTTGAAGATGAATCAAATTATGAACAAGTATATAGAATTTAACTATTAGATTATGAAGAAAATCAAGAGTCATTTTTTCTTGTCCTTTGAATATGAAACATTTTGATAAACAAAAAAAGAAGTTCTCTTTTTACAAAATACTTACTGAAATATTTTAAGAAGCTATTTTGCAGATGAGAAAGATGAAAATGATGAGAATACAAAACACAAAAATTAAAGCCAGGTAAAAGGATTAAGCTAATAAAAAAAAGGTCAAGCAACGACTACAAGTTAGATGAAGACTTCTTGGATGATGATGATGAAGATGAAGCATGATGTTGATCAGGTGAAACAATTCTAATTTTTCTTTATTTTTTATATAGAATTTCTTTTTCATGCATTTCATAGTTAGGAATCTATTTGCATGCTTTTTCTGACTCTGATTGGGCTGGATGCTACACTCATGTGTCCACTAGTGGCTTTTGCTTCATGCTTGGTCACTCATGCATATCTTGATTGAGCAACAAGTAGCCTTACTATGGCCACTTCTAGTTGTGAGGTTGAGTATAGGGAAACTTTCACAATGTTTGTTGAGTGTTATGTGGCTCAAACACCTTATGGCTGATTTGGGTGTTGGTCTGTCTTCTACCACCACCATCTTCACTAACAGTCAGAGTGCATTGGCAGTTGCGAAGAACCCTATGTTCCATGCTCGCACTAAGCACATTGAGGTGCATTATCATTATGTCAAGGAGAGGTTCTCTATTGGAGAGACCTGCTTGGCATATGTGCCCACACAGGAGAACATCGCATACCTTTTCACAAAGGCTCTGCCTAGGGAGAAGTTTGAAGCTTTCTACAAAGCTTTGGGCTTACTTCCTTTTGTGGATTGATTCCACATAGCTTGGAACTTCCTTATACATGAGTGCTAGCTCCTTGTTCATCGCATCACTCCTAAGGGGGATTTGTTGATACATTTAGGCAGTGATGTGTGTGAACACACTAGGACCTGTGGGGTACTTTTTTCCCTCTTTAGGAGGTTTTTTTCCCCAACTTGTATATATGCCTATTGCCCTAATGGGTTAATTATCTTTGTACATTCTAGTGGTAATACATTCAATATTGTGTGTTGTGCATCAAGCTTCTTTTTCTTACTTGTGCTATTCACGTGCTTTTGTAGACCTTGAACTCCAACAGATTCAACTATGGATGGAGTTCATAACACACAAGAAGTAGCCCAACCAAAGTGTCACTATATTTCTCATCAAAATGAATGACATTGCATACAATAAGGGGCATTAGAGAGATCATATATGAAGAGCAGATTGTAAGGAAAGTCATCAATGGAATCAAGGTTGATGACAAGTGGGAAGCTTTCACCATTGCCATGGACTTGTACATGGATATGTATGTGCCAGACTTCAACACTCTTTTGAGAAAACTCTTCGCTCATGAGCCCAAACTTATTAATAATGGTGAGAATAAAAAAGGTAATTAGTACTTTGCCCTTTAAAGAAATAAAAAACAAGGGTAAAGATAACAAAGGAAAGGCAAAAAATCTGATGATGAAGGAAGCATCACCCAAGCTAACTTTGGAGGTAGAGGTAAATGCTCAAGAGGAAGAGGTAGAGGAGTTAGAGAAGGTAGGGGGAGATCTCAAAGCTCCTCACCTTGAGCCATATGTGGATTATCCAACCACATCATAGAGCATTCTTTTAAGAACCCAAGAACCAGAGAGGAAGAGGATACAATAAAATTGGATATGGAGCTCCTAGAGGAAGATACACCAATTCAAATGGATACTACTACAATACAAATGAAGAAGATATTACAACAACTATAAGGATGATCAATCCCAAAAGGATTCACCATTGCTTATGAATATGACAATGAATGAAGGTAAATCAGATGAGCATGTGTTCTATATTGATTTTTGATGCTGAAACAAAAAGGTGATGACATAAGGCACCTTGTGGAGAAGATAGGGAATGTAAAGGCTTCAAAAAGTAATATGAATTTGTTGAGTAGAATTCTCTATGTACTTAGTATTACTCAAAACCTAATAAGTCTAGGTCAGATTGTAGAGAAAGGTGTGCAGTGCGGGCTCATAAAGCATGGAGCCTATGTAGAGGATCGACATCAAGGTTTCAAAAGGATACCTAAGGGAGAAAAATAGGTAGATTGTTCACCTTTGAAGTCCAAGTCACTAAGAACATAACATGGTTCAATTATGGTACCCAAATCCTATGAGAGTTAGAGGTTTGTCATAAAAGATTTGCTCACATTGGATAAAGAGACCTCAAACAAATCAATCGAGATCAATGTGTGCTTGAAGTACCTAATATTTCAAACGAGCATATGATTCACATGTCAGTTTGGGAAATCTCATAGGCATTCATTCACAAAGAAAAGGGTACATACATTGAGACATTTAGAAGCTTGTCGACATAAATGTTTGGGGACCAAGAAAAATTCTATCCATCTGAGGGTCAAGGTACTATGTGTTGTTTATAGATGATTGTAGCAGATATATCGTTCTTAATTTCATGAAGCATAAAGATGAAGTTTTCTCATGTTTTAAGAAGTATCTAGATATTGTGGAAAATCAAATAGAAAATGGCTAATGTCTAATGGAGAGGGAGGATACTTCTTCCATGAATTGTATTCCTACTTGCAAGATAGGGGAATCAAGAGAGAGATAACTAATAGATACACATATGAACATAAGGGAGTAGTAGAGAGGAGGAATCGGACCATTGTGGAAGCAACAGGGTCCATGTTGAATGAGAAGAAGCTAACCAATTAGTTATGGGTAGAGGCAGTATCCACTGCCACATACCTCAAAAATAAGTTACCCTCAAAGGCATTGGATGGTATGACCTCATGAAGCTTGTAACACAAGGAGACCAAGCTTGAATCATTTTAGGATATTTGGGTGCATTGCATATGTACAGATACCATCTCAAATCAAAGGTAAACTTGATCATAAGGAAAATAGGTGTGTCTTTATAGGATATGACCTTATCCAAAAGGGTTATAGACTATATAACCATAGCACCTAAGGGTTTCATAGTTATTCTAGATGTAGTTTTTTATGAAAAAAAATCATGGTTTGAAGATGATTGTAGGAAGATCAAGCTACCATATGATTTTGAGGAAGAACTTTCCGAAACTCTCAAGCAAGCTTAAACATACACTTAAAGTTTCAAGTGATTATGAAGATGATTAGAAAAATCCTAGGAAGGAAATAAACTCATGGAAATCCAAAGGTAAATCCAAGGTACAAGAGTTGAAGGATATTGTAGAATCCTCTCAGCAAACCATCAGGACATCTACAAGGGAAAAGAAGAATCTAGAAGGGTATGGCTATGACACATCATTGGTAACTAAACACTCTATCTATATAGATCATGAATTGAACTCAGAAGAACCCTCATCATAAGAGGAAGGCAGGAAGAAACTAGAATGGAGGCATGCAATGGAAGAAGAGATTGACACCTTGTAGGAAAACAACACTTGGGAGTTGGTACCCAAGACTCCTGCTATGAAGGTGATATGATCCACATGGATCTATAAGGTAAAAAAAACTATGATGGAACCATTAACAGGTACAAAGCCGAAATTATGCAAACAGTATGCTCAAACCCAAGGTAATGACTATGAGGAGATCTTCTCTCCTATGGCAAATATGCCAACAATCAAAGTACTGATGAGTATTGCAACTACTAAAAGTTGGAAGACAAAAATCTATCAAATGGATGTAAAGAATGCTGTTCTCAATGGATGGATATCTAAAGAGGTATACATGGCTCAGCCCCCTGGGCTTGAAGACTCACACTATCTTGAACATTGTTGCAAGTTAAGGAAAGCCTGATATGGGCTAAAGCAAGCTCCAAGATCTTGGAATAATATGTTTGTGAATTATTTGTAGGACAAAGGATTTGTACTAAGAAAAGCATACCCTTGTGTCTTTGTTAAGAGATCACATGGAGAAGTCATATAAATTTGTGTATATGTAGATGCCATCATACTCATAGATAATGATGCTGAAGGTATTCAAAGGATTAAGCTACAATTGAAGGAGGAATTTAAGATCAGAAACTTAGGGTAGGTCATTTACTTCCTTGGATTGGAAGTGGTGTATACAAAGGGTATGTATCTCACTCGTAAGAAATACATTAAGGACATGCTAGTCAAGTTCCAAATGGATAATTTTAAGGTTGCTATTAGTGCAGTTACCAAGTCTAAGAGCTTTGCTAAACTTCTTGCATTACTCTCACTTTCATCACATAACACATTAGAACTTATAGTTGTAAAAGTTCAAAGGTTAATCCTTGGATTTATCTCAGTTAATTGTGAAATGCAAAAAGGATATGGAATCTTGTGATGATAGGAAGCTAACCCCATGACTCCTTTTTGTTGGAATAAAATTTATATCATCCCAAAAACCTAGGATCACTTTTAGGTGAAGAATGATTAGGTGAAGAATGAATTTCATTCAAATTCAATTTTATGTACAAATACATCTTTTTCAAGTCATGAGACACATTGAGCTATTCTTAGAGCTTTGGACTTAGATTTTGAGTCTACAATGTACTCACTACAAGTGTGAGTAGTCCTCTTTATCTCCAATGTATCCTATGTTGAATATCATATGAATTTTGATTCATTTACCTTGAGTAGTCACTCTCTTTATGTTGCTACAATACCTTGAGGTACATAATGAACTTCTATGATTCATTTTTTTATGTTTGAATATTCAATTAGTATAATCAAACTTGTATTAGTTAGAAATGAGTGTCGTGTAACTACATATCAAGTTTCATTGTCTTTGGAGCTCTAGATATCAAGATATGGATTTTTAAACTTGATTGTGTCTACACCTCATCTTGGTCCAGAAAAGTCGCAGTGACTCCCCCCCCAAAAAAAAAATCATTTTAATCTGATCGCTTGAGAGATTGTTTTAATCGTCTCTTGCCTTTGATAAATATATTCCCTTCTAGCATGCAAATGGCTTGAAGATTCTTATGAGCCTTGGCCAAGATTAGTGAGTCTATAGGACAGACCTCCTCCAACACCTAGCCAGACAGGAGAAGGAGGCAAAGGCCATGCTCTAAGCCTTGGTAATCTCGTGCTGGATTCAGAGGAGAAAGAAAGTGGTCGGATTGGCATGAAATGAAGGGGCTTTCTTGAGACTGACGATCGACTCAAATGTTATCACAATCGGGTAGCAACCAGAGATGACCAAGTACACACTTTGAGAGAGGGAAGGGGTGCCCCAATTGTTGATGCTATTTTGTGACATATAACTCCTATCGAGTTTGGCTTTCTACAAGACAATACCACCTTGGAGGTTTGACCAAGAGAAACCATCAATGTCCTTGATCTCCGCAGGATCCAGGTGTAATCCAACATCCTTCCTCTCCCATCTATTAGAAAGGAACTTCACCATATTAGATCCCAAAATCCCTTCTCTTGCCTATCAATCACCCGTCCCTTCCTCTCCCATCTATTATAAAGGACCTCCACTATATTAAAGTCCCCGCAAAGAACCACGTTCAGGGGTAGAGAATCCAACAACTGCCAAGTGGAAATTCTTTTCAAATCAGTATTAGGTGCATACAAGGAGATGATGGAAAACTATAGGGGACCCCCAAAAGAAGCACCAACCCATTGATGGTTTTGTTCGATAAGGGAATCCACAATTCTAGTGTGCCAACTTATACTAATGCTGATAATCATGCCACCATTTTCCCTAGGGTGTGAGGTGGAGAGCTAAATACACTTAAGTCTCTTTTGTAGATCCTCCCTATTGATTTTGATCTCTTGAAGATAGATGAAGTCCAAGTTTATGCTTTTGTTGCAGATCCACTAGCCAATCACGGTCGTCCTTGAGGGGTCCAATAGCCCTCTAACATTGAGAGATATGATAATCATTATGAGAGGATGAGATCTTTGTCAAGAGAGGCCTTGTCCCTCTTTTTCTTGTTTTTCTCCTTGACTTTTTTCTTTGAGGTAGAGGGATAATACACATACACATACACATTTTACAAATAAATTCTTAGCCTTTTTATACAACTTTCTCAAGACTATTCATTTTTGTTTTCAAAACTTATAAAAATGAAAAAGAATCTACCCAAAATTTCTCTTCTTTTGTGGGGTTTTTAAGGCAAGACTCTTCTTTTCAATACAAAGTGTCCAAATACAAATCCCATTCATATATAGAACTATGCTATTATACAATGTTTATGAATAATGTACAAATTCTATGGAAAATGACTAAAAGCATGAAATTTTTATGTGATTGCATCACTTTAACATAAGTAGTCAAAGAACTTAGTCATATTTGCATCTACCTATTTCATGTATACATTACTTCCTTACCATCTATTGGAAAAGGGGATCTCTTCAAACGATACTCACTAAGGCTTTTGCTTATTTCATTACTAAGAAAGGCATACTTAATGTGAACTCTAGATTAAGTCTTTGATACCTTCCTATCATTTTGGGAAGGAATTTGTAAGTACTTATATTTCAAAATCTAGCTAGCATAAATATGTAAATACCTTAAGTTTGCTTCTTCCCAAATGTCTTGCTTCGATACATAAGTAAACTGCCTACTAAAAGTTATGTTCACTTAATTATTGTTGTAACTAAGGAAAATAAAGGAGTGAATTGTATTTACTTAAGTTCACATGATTTCATCAAAATGTATATATTTTCAAGCTCCCAACAATAATCTGAGCATTCCCTCTCTTCAACCGAGATTAGTATTCATGAATTCCATGCTCCATGTGTCGTTTTTTTCTCCACAAGATTGCTTCTTCTTCATACATTCTCACGACAATTCACATGATTTTGGGCATCTAAAACATTTTCAATCAAAAGGAAACCTGTGGTTGTGCAAAAAGGAAAGTTCTGGATTTGAATTTGTGCATTGGAACCATCCATTTTGAAGAGAAAATGCACATAAATTATTCTTTTCAATGCATAGATGCATGCAAGTTCTTGGCTTATGCTTGATTTTCTTTCAAACCATGTATTTTTTACTATTCTAATCTTATCCATTAACTTTATTCTTTGTGTCTCCTTCTAGAAAATAACAAAATTGAATCCCTTTCCTACACTTAAATTATGACATAATAAAGGCTATGGCAAAGGAATCTAGAAACCAAGCATAAATACAAATTTCTTAGCTTTGTGATAAGCTACATCCATTCTGTGAGACTTGAGAAGATCCATCCTTCAGCTTCGTGGTCACATCTTGCTTCATATTGTTCCATATAAACTTGAAGATAACCTCCATTCGATAAATGGAAAGCATAGTAGAAACAATCTATGTGTAGAAGCGAAAGTACACACTAATTGCTTTTGGATAGTGATCAAGAATCCATCCTTTCTTCTCTCAAACACTTAATGCAAAATGTTGCTCAAGAAAGAAGAAAATAAAAACAAAAACATCTTAATGGGTACTTCCCTCAACCTATGCTTGAAGGGAATTCATGCATTCTTCATTCTTCCTTGCTCCTCCGGCATGCTTAAGAGAGATCATGGTCCATGCTTCTTTCATTTGATCCATGCTATAGGTTCATGTCGATACTTCAAAATTTTCTAAGTTGTTGCAGAGAATTCAAACCTCTTTGCTCATTAACTTTAATTATGCTTAAGGTTGTTAAAGGTTTTCTCTGTTTGATTGGAAGTAACAAAGTAGAAAATAAATCTTCAATTTCATTGGGTTGGATATAATTATATTTGATGATCTTTTATTTGTGGAAAGTGCTTCACCACTCCCATAGAAAACAATGAAAAGGGAGATTCAAAAGAGTTTTGGCCTCCCTTTGGGCTCAAAGATATGCAAGAATCGGCCAAAAAAGACTAGGATTGCAAGAGCCTCTAGACTTCGAATGAGGGTGAGGAGAAGATTGCACTTAATCCCGTATGTGGCATCATGACACTGACATGTAGGCAATAAGAAGTGCATATAGGTGCTTATTCATTCAGCTCCTAATAGAGGATGCGCAAAGAAGACCTATCTTTATAGGAAAGTTTTCCTGGGCTCTTAGATAGGTGGCCATCCATATTAGGAGGTGCTTGGTTGGTCCCATATGAAGTGGGCTTGATAGGATCATTGGACTTTGCTAGGTGGTAATTCAGACCCTTCAAGGGGGCTATTGCACTCATTTGTTTTGTAGAAGTAAGCCAACGAGGCTCCTAAGGCTTGTGAAATAGTGCTACGGCCTTCAATGGATAGATCAACTCCTTACCCATGGCCATCCTCAAGTCTATCTGCTCTAATACCAATTTCAAGTAAGAGAGAATAAAACTATCAAGCTAATCAAACTAGAAACACCACACTAGGGGAGTGATGCATAGATCCACCCAATGAACACCACTCATATATACAACTCTAGATCAAAGGGGTAAAGCGAACCATGCTTTTAAGTCATATTGATGCTTAATTGAGACATTTACATGGGTCTCTAAGTCAAGAAATCACATGGATTCTTAGTGAGGAGTTTTAGACTTGCATGTGCACCTTCAAAATGTCTAAAAATGAATATTTCTCCAAAAGCTAAGGTTCAACACCTTAGTATAAATACCAAAGATTCAAGCCATCCAATTAGAGTGACTTCTTGAGAAGATTATTTAATAAGACGCAAGGGTTCTCCAAAGAGTAATAACATACACAGACGGATATGCACATACCTATTTACTAACATATATCCTTTGTTAATCGTTGACCTACCTTTTTAGTTGGGTGACCATTTCAATTGGGTACTACGCTTAGCTCTCTTTAAAAATACATAGTATTTGATATCTTTGATAATTCACTTCTTTTTAAATAATCTTAATTCGTATATTATTTCAATTTATTGCAAGATGTATTTTTCTAATTAAATGGAGGTTCAATCGAAGCCTAATCTCCAGGGCTTTAACTTTGAAATTACAATTGTATAGAGTGAAGGTTTGGGCATAGTACTCGAAAGACCCCTCTTATCTCACAAGAACGGAGGTTAGACTCAATGATATGGACTTACACGTCCAAAGGTGATTCATGTATGCCAGAAGGCCTAGATGTCCTTCCAAGAAGGGTAGAACCCTTGCCCCCACCTCAAGAGGCGAAGGACTCAACCGAGGCTACAACACCCATGTGAGGACATTGCGAGATGTGTTGGCATTCTTTCCTGTCTTACCATTATCATGTGTCCCGAATTGCAATTAGTGTTCTTTGCGCCGTGTGAGTATATATGGAAGTTGGGGTTGATGGACATCAATAAATGGACACACAGCTCGATGAAAACTCTAAAGACAAAACAGCATGCGTACCAATTGACAAGAGTACCCGACTCTCCTTTTCCTTCAGGAAATCGTACATTATCAAAGAGTGTTAGCTGATTGCGGCTTTTTATTACGATAATGATATGTGAAAACTCAGCGCTCTTCTCTTTCTCCCTCTCTCTCTCTCTTTTAAGGAAGTTCGGCCTTGAGCTCTAATATGTGTCTAATTAGTTAATCTGTCTCTATTTAGTTAATTTGTCTCTAATTACTAGAATTAACTGACATTATAAGTGAAAACAGGTTTAGTATCCATGAGACTCCTCAGTGAAAATGGACTTAGTATCCATGAGACTCCTCGTCTTCCACAAGTAGAAGGTGCCCATGCCAACAAATACAAATAGCCCACAAATATGTGATCGAGCTATAGAGGATTGATTGTTGTTACTACTTGCATGATATAGTTATTTATGGTAACAAGTTGTCATTTACTCAAGCGACAATAAACATAATGTCTGCATAAATATTAGAACAATTGATTCTACCATAGCCTTTCAATGATTTAAGTAGACATGATGATGGAATATGGTATGAGTGTCCTTTGATGGTTGATATTGAGTTTGAAAAAAATAGGTGCTTTGGATGCATTACAAGCTTATGTCCTAGCCTATAGCCTATGATCCATGCATGCAAAATACAGTTACTTGTCTTAGCCACATGTTTAGATAAATTTACTAATCATTGAATTTCTATCAGAGGTCAATACATATGTATACGTATAGTAAGTAGTAGTACAGGAATGTTTGAAGATTCTTTATGGATTATTGTGAGTAATAGTATATATTTTAAATCTGTATATGGAATTTTTAAGCATAAAGATCAAAGTTGACAAGCATTTGCAAGTGTTGTTGGCTATTGTTTGAGTTATTGTTGGCACTCAAGGTCAAGCACAAGGTGAAGGAATGCGTCAAAGAAGCAGACACACAAGAAGAGGGAGCATGTAGGGAGCTCCAAGAAGTATATGTCAAATTTTAAGAAGAAACCCCTATAAAAACAATGATTTTGATCACTTAAAAACATTGTAAATATCATTTTACATTTTTGCAACTCCATTTTGTTCAAGCTGAGAAGTCTTTCAGCTTGAGGACTATTAGAAGTATCTACATACCAATTTTCATAATTTTTAAACTCTGTTTGAGTTCTCAAAAGAGCATAGAACCTATTTTTCAACTAGGCTAGACTAAGTCTAGACAGGGTCAAAGCTAGTGAAAAAACTATAAAAAGAGCTAGAGAGCTCATTTTTGAGGTTGGCTTCATAGAGATTGAAGCTTTTGTAACAGATTTCTTTTGTAATTGAAAGCATTCCATTGTTCCACTCTTTGTTCTTGCCTTGTGTGCACATGTGTGTGTATGTGTGTGCATACTTGTGTGATTTTCACATGCTCATTTGTGCACTTCAATTGCTCATGGTCATCATACCACCCTTAATTCTCCATGGATTGAAAATTATGAGGTGGATCTCCTCACATTGGTACTCACCATTGTGCTAGAGTGACACCAAGTTTGGCACTATTGTCAAGGAATGAGCTTTGAGGACGAGCATGTGATGGTAAGACATAGAGTTGTGACATTGGAGTCATATGTAATTCCTTTACTTTTTATTTTTTTCTTACTTCCTTCATCACTATCATCACCATCATCATCCTCACCATCTCCCACCTCCATCTCCTTCCTCGTTGAATTTTTAGTTCTTTGGTCATATTCCCTTTCCTACCTCATTCCTCTCATTCCATTTGTGAACGAGGAGCCTAGAGAGATTTTAGGGCTGAAACTTGGAAGAAATACTCTTAAATGTGAGCTCTGTGCTCTCAATACACTAAACATTTGATTGACCACTCACGTGGCATGAAATGACACCCGATAGGTATGGTGAGTGCGGTATCATAAGATTGCATATAGATTTTTCTTCCACAAGCATAGAGGAGATAAGAAGGGCACAAGGTGCACATATTTACAAAATTTTTTACATTTGGACTTCACAAAGTCTTAGTATCATGACCGATTGAGTTTTGGTATCACGATACCAAAATTCCCATGTGTCGCAATACTTGGTAGGTATCGTGTATCAACGATACCTTATACTCCCCATGTATCATGATACCTAAGTATCGTGTATTGCAGGGTTGAGTATCATGAACATCCGATGTCATGTATCATCGATACTTCCCAAGTATCGTGTATCACGAGAAGAGAATGGTATCATGTATCATGCAAATGTGTATCATGTATCATAACAGTATGTTGTATCGTGTATCATGTTGACCTCAAGTATCATATCATGAAGATTCGAGTATCGTGTATTCTGCCTAAGACAAGTATCATATCATGAGATCAAATATTGTGTATTGTTTAGGATTAGGTATTGCGCATCATTTGATCTCAAGTATCATATATCATAGCTTTACAATATCATGTATCGTGGCTATGATAAGTGTGGTGTATTATTGCGTATCATGTGTATCATTTGCTCTCAAGTATCATGTACCACAACTTTTAAGAAAGTGATATAAAAGGGGGTTTTTGGTTTTGCAATTTTGGATTTGATTTGGGTAATTGTGTTGAGGTGTCTTGGAGCCCCAAAGAGATTCTATTTGTCGGTTTGAACCCCAAGAGCCTGAATTGTCTTAAAAATAATACGTTGATTTTTAGATAGGCTAATTTGAAGTTGACCTTCAAGTGGGATTAGGAAGCTAAGGAAGCTCTAGAGAATTTTTCAGCAATACAAGGGAAAAAAAGGGTCTTTAAAAAATGTTTGAATCAAAATTGTTTGTCAATTAAAGTTAGAGATTGAGTTAAATTTGGGACTTTTAGAGGTCCATTAAGAGCTCTTGGGGAGGCAAAAGTAAGATGCTAGTGAGTGCAAGCTTGGGAACATGTGTCCTAGGCATTCAAGTGTGATCAAGGGAGAAGGGACTTGAGGTTGGAAGCATTCTTAACCCCCTCATTCCATTCTTAGCCTAAGCTAAGTATGACTAGTGGTATTAACTAATTGGAGTGACGATAAGCATGACATAAGTACAAGAAACCCTAATTATTCAAGTTCAAGCATAAGTTAGGACATTGTTGTGACAAACCCTAAAGGAAAAGGACTTAAGTGGATCAATCACATCTGAAGGTGCGATAAAACTCAAGTATTCCTAACGAGGATATTTGTCAGACATGATTACACCAGTTAAATCTATAAAAGAACAAGTAGCTGATTCAAAAGAACAATAATGCAATTTTAGTTGGGAAAATTGGGACTAGTAGACAAAGCTTATGAACCTTAGATTAGGTAGACACCTAGGCTGGGATAGAAAAAGCATCAGATCATTTGAAGTTAGTGTCAATTACATAGCTAGGTCATGGGCACAACAACTTCGTGATTATCCCTACGTGCTAAGTTTGGAAATGAGTGATTCAGAAATGTCTTTTAGCATGGAGAGACCCACAGGTAGCTCAAGCATAGGCTATTGATAGACACCAAAAGGTCCCTATAAGACACAGTTGGTCTATGTTAGGACCAACTGATTAGGCGCATGCATCTGTGAGGATGGTATGAGGTGTTGTAACATCAATCTTATACTATGCTTGAGGTGGATTTGATCTACATCAAAGGCTATCGCGTCAAAAGAATCTCCGTTGGAGAGATTTTTTTTTTTTGGAGAGATTTTTGATGGTTCATTTAACATTGTAAAAGCCTTGAGCTTTACACATGTAAATGTAGAAAGATAGAGCCCAAATCCCACAAATTTGTGGTGGTTGAAGTTGCATTCAATCAAGCAATCAATCACCTAAAAGTAGATCAAACTAGATCTTCACTTTTCCTAGATTGTAGGAAAGTGAATTGATTCCCTCCAACAACCATTCCCACCTTCATTTGAATTCAAATTTCACTTGTAGAAGTCTTGGAACACTCCTAGAGTCTATATAAAGACTTGAAATCACTTGTACATTCCATGGAAGCAATATTCATACACTTGTGACCATCATTGTCTTGCTCCTTCAATTCTCTGCATCATCTTCTTCGCTAACAGTAATCTTGCAGAGGCTGCTGCTATCTCTCCAGAGTTTCAAATTGAGTGCAAGATGGCTCATTGGAAAGGTATAAGTGTCTAGTTTATTCCTATAAATTTTCATAGCATTTGGTTTAGTAGATTGGGAGAAATCTGAGTTTCTCTGTCTCGGGGTCAATCTCTACGTATTCCTGAAAAATAGGAAGTCCCAACGGTGAATGTCGCATTCATTCCTATAGCATATTTTGCTTATTCCTTATACTTTTGTGCATTATATACACTAACCCCTATGTGTATCATGCCCATAAAATGATTTTTTCTAATTGTAATCACGCTGGTCGCTATGGGGATTTGAAGTTCATTGTCTCTTCCATAGATAGTAAGTTTTTTGAGCTATTCGACCCGCGAACCTATCTGTTATGTATCGACTCATTCTCCTTGATGCTTCAAAGTACATAGTGCATTTCTTTGCACTTATCGCATGGTGCATTTCTTTGCACTTATCGCATGCCTATAAGGTCTATTTGAGTCTCCATAAGCTCAAGGGCTAATCTTGTGCCGGTTGGCTAGACCAAACTTTGTCGCTTCGAAATGCAGTTTTCTACCTTCTACAAGCTTCTCCAAGTTCTTTCAGTGGTATGAGAGCTAGATCAAGATGGGCGATGGCTTTCCCTCAATGATTGAGAAGCTTGATCGACACAAGGTAGAAATCTTTATGGAATTGTAGCAGGTGATGAAGCTATGCCTATTCCAAGATCCAAAGGAGGACCTACACAAGAGGACAGAAATAAGCTCACACTTTGGTGTGCAAGGGATGCTCAAGCAAGGTCGTACATACTAAACTCTATCTCTGACTTTCTATTACCACATATTAGAGGATGCAAGACATCTCAAGAGACTTGGGATGCCCTCGAGACTTTCTTTTCTGCTAGTACCAAAGCAAGAAAGAATCATCTTTGGAATGAGTTCAACCAAATGAAGAAGACACCTAAACAAACCATCACAGATTTTGTTACCAAGGTCAAGGATATTGCGGATCAGTTAGCATCCATTGGAGAGTTGATTGAAGAAGAGGTCATCATGAGGCAAATTCGCAACGACATTCGAAGTGATAAGCAATGGCAATCCTTCATGACAGCTTATGATCTCATCATGGATGTGCAAACTCCAGACTTCAACATCTTTCTTGGACAACTCTTCAATCAAGAAGCCAACAATAGCATAAAGGAAGGTAACTCTTATCATGGTAATTCAACTAGTGCTCTATATGCAGATAAGAAGGATAAGAAGCAGAAAGGCAAGAAGAAGGAAGAAGATGAAGAAGAGACTTCTCAAGCCAACTTTACAAGCAAGAGCAAGTGGAAAGGGAAGAAGAAAGGACCAAAGCAAGACAAAGCCAAAGGTCAGAATATTCAACCTTGTGCCATATGCGATAAGACCAACCACACCACTCAAAATTGCTGGTTCAATGGGAAGACCCAGATTGGAAGTGGAAGAGGTGGATATGGCAGCAATAGAGGCAGAGGTGGACACAACTTCAACAATAACAATAGAAGCTATAATAGAAGGGATTACAACAATTATTCAAAAGATCAACCACATGAATACTCATTGCTTCTTATGAATGTAAGCCACAAAGAAGGTAAAGAAGATGATCATTTGTTCTACATAGATTCAGGATGTTCGAATCATATTGCAAGCAACATTGTTCTTCTATCTGATTTGGAAAGTCCAAAGCATAGACATGAAGTGCAAATAGGGGATGACACAAAGCACAATGTGGAGAAGATTGGTAATGTCAAAGCTTCCAATGGTAGGACAAACATTCTAAGTAAGGTTCTCTATGTACCCACTATCATTAAAAACCTAATAAGTGTAGGCCAAATAGTTGAAAAAGGCTTGCAAGTTAGGCTCACCCAACATGGAGCTTTTGTGGAAGATCCATGTCAAGGCTTCAAGAAGATAGCCTGAGGTAAGAAGCATGGTAGGCTCTTTACTTTTGAAGTAGGAGAAACCAGGAACATAGCTCTATTCAACTTTGGGTCTCAAACCCTAAGTGAGCTTGAAGTGTGGCATAGGAGACTTGCTCATGTGAATGAAAGAACATTGAAGGATATATGCAGGGATCAAAGTGTTCTAGGACTGCCAAACATATCAAAGAAACACATGGTCAACAGGTGTGATGTATGTCAGATTGGGAAGGCACAAAGACAACCATTCAACCACAAAGGCTACATCCACAACAACTTATTGGACTTAGTACATATAGATGTATGGGGACCAAGTCAAGAACCTTCATTGGCAGGATCAAGGTATTATGTCTCATTTATTGATGACCATAGTAGATGGACTGTTCTATACTTTATCAAGAGTAAGAATGAAGTGTTTGAGTTCTTGCAAGAAAAAGGTATCAAAAGGGAAGTGACTACTAGGTACTCTCCTCAACTAAATGGAATTGCAGAGAGGAGAAATAAGATATTGGTTGGATCAGCCCAAACAATGCTTGAAGAGAAGAAGTTGCCACATTATCTATGGGCAGAAGCTATTTTAACTGCTGTGTACCTTGTCAATAGACCACCATCCAAATCACTTCAAGGTATGACTCCTTATGAAGCATGGCATGGAAGAAAACCTAGTCTTGGACATTGCAAGGTTTTTGGTTGTTTAGCTTATGTTCATGTACCATCACAAATAAGAGGTAAGCTAGATGAAAGGGCAACAAAGGTAGTGTTTATTGGATATGGTTCAATTCAGATGGGTTACAAATTCTTCAATCCTTCAACCAAGCAATTCACTACAAGTAGAGATGTTATGTTTGAAGAACACATGTCTTGGTATGATGAAGACAAACAAAAGGTAACACTACCATATGATCTTGATTCTGACTCTTATCAATTAGGAAGCAAGCATGATACACAGGTCTAGGATCCAAGAAGTGATACAGACAATGACCAAGATGAAAGGGAAAAGGATTACAAGCTATGGAATTCAAGAGGCAAAGCAAAGATGCAACAGGTTGGAGAATGCTCCAAACAAGTACCTAGAAGATCAGCAAGAGAGAAGAAACAACCAGAAAGGTATGGATATGATTCCACATTTGTTACAAAGCATTCAATATACTTGGCAAAAGACTCTATTTCAGAGGAACCCTCAACCTATGAAGAGGCAAAGGGAAACCCTAATTGGGAAAAGGCTATGAAAGAAGAGATAGATGCATTGAAGGAAATGGACACGTGGGATTTGGTTCCAATGTCTCCGAATCAAAAGGTAATTGGTTGCAAATAGGTATATAAAGTTAAAAGAAATTCAGACGGATCAGTTTGTAGGTACAAGGCAATATTAGTTGCCAAAGGATGCTCACAAACTCATGGTATAGACTATGAGGAAACATTCTCACCAGTTGCAAAGATGACTACAATCAGGACATTGATAAGTGTAGCTGCTGCAAGGAATTGGAGACTCCTCCAACTTGATGTGAAAAATGCATTCTTAAATGGTTGGATAAGTGAAGAGGTATACATGTCACAACCACCAGGTTTTGAAAACCCTAATCATCCATCTTATGTTTGCAGACTTAAGAAAGCATTGTATTACATGTTGGTTACATATCTTCAAGATCAAGGATTCAGACCAAGCAACTCAGATCCTTCTCTATTCATCAAAAGGGATCACAATGAGGTTATCTATCTATGTGTATATGTAGATGATATTATTGTGATAGGTGATGATCTAAATGGCATTCAAAGGATCAAGAGACACATGCAAGAGGAGTTCAAAATTAGTGATCTAGGTGAGCTCACATATTTCCTAGGTATGCAGGTGATATATACAGATGAAGGAATGTATTTGACTCAAAGAAGATACATTCAAGATCTTCTTCTCAAGTTCAAAATGGAGAACACTAAACCTGCAGGTACACCTTTGGAGATGAATCATAAACTTAGTGTTTATGAAGGTGAGAAAATTGAAGACCTAAAAAAATATCAAAGCGCTTGATATATGCTACTCATACAAGGGCAGAAATCTCATATAGTGTGGGAGTGCTTAGTCAGTTCATGCACTCACCAAGAAGACCACACATGGATGCGGCTAAGAGAGTACTTAATTATCTCAAAGGTACAATCAATGAAGGTATATTCTATCCTTATTCTTCAGATTTGGATATCAAAATCTATTCAGATGCAGATTGGGCAGGAGCTAAAGATGATAGAAAAAGTACATCTGGTTACTTAGCATTTGCAGGTTCGAAGCTAGTGTCATGGAGTTCAAAGAAGCAACCAACAGTTGCTTTATCCTCAACTGAAGCAGAGTATAGAGGCTTGACCATAGCAACTCAAGAGGCAATATGGTTAAAAGCATTGTATACAGATTTGGGACTTGTGAGTTCCAAACCTCACATATTTGGAGATAATGTAAGTTCCATGCATCTAGTGGCAAATCCTATTTTCCATGCGAGAACCAAGCACATAGAATTCCATTACCACTTCATCAGGGAGAAGCTCATGGCAAAGGTGATTGAGTTCCTATTGATAAGCAAGTAGCAAATATGATGACGAAGGCACTTGATGGAATAAAGCTTTGTAGATTCAAAGCTATGGAAGGTATTCAACCTATCAGAGAATGAAGACTCAAGCATACTTTACCTTGAGGGGGAGCTGTTGGAACATCAAGCTTACACTATGCTTGAGGAGGATTTGATCTATATCAAAGGCTATCACGTCAAAAGAATATCCGCTGGAGAGTTCTTTTTCTTATGCTCATTTATTGTATTTTTCTTGAGAGATTTTTGATGGTTCATTTACCATTGTAAAAGCCTTGAGCTTTACACATGTAAAGGTAGAAAGATAGAGCCCAAATCCCACGAATTTGTGGTGGTTGAAGTTGCATTCAATCAAGCAATCAATCACATAAAAGTAGATCAAATTAGATCTTCACTTTTCCTAGATTGTAGGAAAGTGAATTGATTCCCTCCAACAACCATTCCCACCTTCATTTGAATTCAAATTTCACTTGTAGAAGTCGTGGAACACTCCTAGAGTCTATATAAAGACTTGAAATCACTTGTACATTACATGGAAGCAATATACATACACTTGTTGTCTTGCTCCTTCAATTCTCTGCATCATCTTCTTCGCCAATAGTAATATTGCAGAGGCTGCTGCTCTCTCTCCAGAGTTCCAAATTGAGTGCAAGATGGCTCATTGAAAAGTTGTAAGTGTCTAGTTTATGCCTATAAATTTTCATAGCATTTGTTTCAGTAGATTGGGAGAAATCTGAGTTTCTCTGTCTTGAGGTCAATCTCTACGTATTCCTGAAAAATAGGAACTACCACCGGTGAATGTCACATTCATTCCTATAGCATATTTTGCTTATTCATTATAATTTTGTGCATTCTATACACTCAACCCTAGGTTTATCACTCTCATAAAAGGAGTTTTTCTAATTGTGATCATGCTGGTCGCTATGGGCATTTGAAGTTCATTCTCTCTTCCATAGATAGTAAGTTTTTTGAGCTATTCAACCTGCGAACCTATCTGTTTTGTATCGACTCATTCTCCTTGATGCTCCAAAGTACATAGTGCATTTCTTTGCACTTATCACATTCCTATAAGTTCTATTTGAGTATCCATAAGCTCAAGGGCTGGTCTTGTGCCGGTTGGCTAGACCAAACTTTGTCGCTTCGAAACACAGTTTTCTACCTTCTACAAGCTTCTCCAAGTTCTTTCATGAGGCAATTAGTACTCCAACTCAAAAATCCTAATCAACATATATTGATAGGCAAGGAACCATGTATGTGGTTACCAACTTACCAGACATGACATATGAGTTTGGAAATATCATTCTTGAGAACGAGATAGGTGTTGGAGCAAGTCTATGACAAGCCTAAGTATTGGCTTGAGTCCCACAAAGTCTTAGAAGAAGCTTTAAAAAGAAGACTATGTAAAGTTCACTTGTGAACTACCTCTTGTAACTTTTGAAGAGTTTACTTAGTGTAAAAGTAAGAGAATCTTAAGTGGTTGAGTCCAGTTGATCAAGAATGGAAAGAGGAGCCACGAATTCATGATTTGTGGTAGGTAGAGAATCAAATCAGTCATTGATTGATTGGAGAGTGATTGAGGGAAGTTAGCCTCCCAAACTCAACTATAAATAGATGGCAGTTTTAGTCGTGGTTAGAGAGACCTATGTGAAGACCTCCAAGAGCTGAGCTTTATGCCATATCAAGGTGTGATTACAAGGCACACATATGTATCAGTAAGTCATTGTATTGTACAAGCAATATATTTTCATTTTCATGATTATTTGAGTTCATCTTTCCATGTTCTTGTGAAGTGTACTACTCACTGCCATTACTCTCAGTTTTTCTCAGTTAGCTTGCAGAGATGTTTTCTCTGAGCTTGGTGGATCATTTTTAGTGACTTAACATGATAAAGTTAGCTCTATAAGTCTACTATATGCTCACAAATTTTCATGTCATTTGGATGTTGCAAACTTCAGTTATGTTCATTTGAAGTCAACAGGGTCTGTTCATCTTCACTTCTCTGTCAGGTACCCGACTTTTTAACTCATCTTGTCAGAGCCATTTCTCAGTGGTTACTTATCCAAATTCAGTGATTTAAAGCTTGTTAGATTGAGCTTAGAGTCTAGTATAACCATAAAAAGTTTCATAATCATTGGATTCCTACATTTTGAGTTATGTTGATTTTTCTGCTCACTGGTCTCAAACTGTAGCAGCCCGTGAAAATCGGGATGATTTCATCACTTGTTAAAACTCATTCTCAGTGTGTGGTTTATTATTTTTGATGAGATTACTCTTGAAAGTTAGCTCTTTACATTACCTAGACTTCCCCAAGAGGAATTAAGCTAATTGCTGCTGTGCTCAGAGAATTATGTAAAACACTGTACATGTGTATGAACCAAGAATAGCAAGTTTTCACCTCTGAGCTAACTCCAACTTATCTGTTTTGATCTATCTTTTTGAGAGTGATCTTCCAAGGTACATAGGGTGTCTAATACATCCATTGGAAAGCTAAAAGGGCCCACCATATACTCCTGGAGTTCATTTGGCTGGTGTAGAACAAGGATTTTGAAACACCTCTTCATCTTCAAGCACATACCTATCCATCTCTTCACAGTGGTATCAGAGCAAGGTTGGAGAACATGGCAGATGGATTTCCTTCATCAATTGACAAATTGGACAGAGGTAACTACTCAGCTTGGTCATTAAGGATGGAAGCTTATCTCCAAGGTAGAAGTTTATATGGTTATGTGGCTGGAGATGAAGTTATGCCAAGTTTCAGGAACAAAAGTCAACCAACACAAGAAGAGTAAGAAAGATTGAGCACATGGTGCTCCAAGGATGCACTTGGAAGGTCTTATCTCCTCAACTCTATCTCAGATTTTTTGTTGCCTCACATTAGGAGTTGTAAGACATCTCAGGAAGTGTGGGATGCACTTGAAGCTTTCTTTTCTTCAAGTACTAAAGCTAGGAAGCATCAATTATGGCTGGATTTCCCAACTCTCAAGAAGGCTTCCAAACAAAATGTGACTGATTTTGTCACAAAGCTCAAGGACATAGCGGATCAGTTGGGAAGCATTGGAGAGGTAATAGATGAAGAGCAAATTGTAAGGCAGGTCATCAATGGCTTGAAGGCAGATGACAAGTGGGAAGCATTCACCACAGCTATGGATTTGTACATGGACATGCATGTACCTGATTTCAACACACTCATTGGACAACTACTTACGCAAGAGGCAAAGCTTATAAAAAATGGAGAAAGCTCTAAAGGTAATCAATCTTCAGCTTTATACACGAATAAAAGCAAGTCTAAAGATAACAAAGGAAAGGCAAAGAAAGTGGATGATGCAGCAGGTACATATCAAGCTAACTATGCAGGTAGAGGAAGACATGGCAGAGGTAGAGGAAGAGGAGGTAGACAAGGCAGGGGGAGATCCCAAGACTCCAACTCATGTTCTATTTGTGGATTAACTAATCATACAGCTGAAAATTGCTTTAGGAATTCCAGGAATCAAAGAGGTAGAGGATACAATAGAGGAAGTTATGGCTACTCAAGAGGAAGGTTCAACAACTATCATGGCAACTACAACAACTACAATCATTCAAATTATCAAGGAGACTACAAAGGAAGGAGAGACTACAATAACTACACAAAAGACTCAAACAAAGAGGTTTCATTATTGATCATGAACATGGCTATGCCACAAGGTAAATCTGATGAGCATGTTTTCTACATAGACTCAGGTTGTTCAAATCATGTGGCAAGAAATGTGGCACTCCTATCAGATTTAGAAGATCCAAGGAATAAGCATGAGGTACAAACAGGAGATGATACAAAACATCTTGTGGAGAAAATAGGCAATGTCAAAGCACGTGATGGAAACATCAACCTACTCAGTAAGGTACTCTATGTCCCTACCATTACAAAGAATTTGATAAGTGTTGGGCAGATAGTAGAGAAAGGGTTGCAAGTCAGGTTCACAAAAGCAGGAGCATTTGTTGAAGATCCAAGTCAAGGATTCAGAAGAATTGCAAAAGGTGAAAAGACAGGTAGATTGTTCACATTTGAGTTACAGGACACTAGAAACATTGCTCTCTTTAATTATGGTAGTCATACACTCACAGAATTGGAAGTATGGCACAAAAGGTTAGCACATATTGGTGAAAGGTCATTAAAGCAAATTTGCAGGGACCAAAGTGTACTTGGACTCCCTAACTTGTCAAAACAACATATGATTTATAAGTGTAGTGCATGTCAATTTGGAAAGTCTCACAGGGTTACCATTCATGAAGAAAGGTTATATGCATGGAGATCTCTTGGAGTTGGTTCATACAGATGTATGGGGACCTAGCAAGGAAGCTTCAATATGTGGATCAAGGTATTATGTTTCCTTTATTGATGATTGCAGCAGATGGACTATCCTATTCTTTATTAAACACAAAGATGAAGTTTTTTCATGTTTCAAAAGATATTTGGCTCTTGTGGAGAATCAAACAAGTAAATCACTAAAAAGGCTAAGGTCAGATGGAGGGGGAGAATACTTCTCCCATGAGTTTGATTCTTTTCTTCAAGAAAGAGGAATCAAAAGAGAGGTAACTACAAGGTACACTCCTGAGCAAAATGGAGTGGCAGAAAGGGGGAATAGGACAATTGTTGAAGCTACAAGGTCTATGTTAAATGAAAAGCATTTACCTAATTACTTATGGGCTGAGGCTGTATCTATAGCCACTTACTTGATTAACAGGTTGCCTTCAAAATCCCTTGATGGGATGACTCCATATGAGGCTTGGAATGGAAGAAGACCAAGCTTAGATCATTGTAAAATTTTTGGATGTATTGCTTTTGCTCATGTTCCTTCATAGGTTAGAGGCAAGATGGATCCAAAGGCAGAAAGGTGTGTATTTATTGGATATGACAACAATCAAAAGGGCTACAGGTTATACAACCCTACCAACAAAGGATTCTTGGTAAACAGAGATGTAGTTTTTGATGAGAACAATTCATGGTATGAAGATTCATGCAGGAAGATCAATTTACCATATGATCTTGAAGAAGATTTTCCAAAGCTTGGTAAAGAACAATCAAATATTGAAGAACAAGACACCTCAGAGGATGATGAAGAATCTCACATGGAAAAGATCAAAGCATGGAAATCTAAAGGTAAAGCAAAATTGCAGGAACTTGGACATGAGGCAGAATCATCACATCATGGCCTAAGAAGATCTATGAGGGAAAAGAAAAAACCAGAAAGGTATGAGTTTGACACCTCATTAGTAACTAAACATTCTATCTACATAGCACAGGACATAAACCAAGAGGAGCCATCATCATTCGAAGAGGCCAAAGCAAAAATAGAATGGAAGCATGAAATGAAGGAAGAGATTGAAGCACTTGAGGAAAAAAACACTTGGGATTTGGTGCCCAAGACTTCATCCATGAAGGTAATAGGCTCAAGATGGGTCTATAAACTCAAGAAGAATTATGATGGTTCAATTAACAGGTATAAGGCAAGGCTTGTGGCAAAAGGCTTTGCACAAACTCAGGGAATTGATTATGAGGAGACTTTCTCTCCTGTGGCAAAGATGCCTACTATTAGGGTTTTGCTTAGTATTGCCTCTTCCAAGAATTGGAAGATACTTCAACTAGATGTAAAGAATGCATTCTTGAATGGTTGGATAACAGAAGAGGTATATATGGCACAACCACCTGGTTTTGAGAACCAAGTTTATCCTGATTATGTGTGTAAACTTAACAAAGCATTGTATGGTCTCAAGCAAGCTCCAAGAGCTTGGAATTTCAGGCTTGTTTCATTCTTGCAAGACAAAGGCTTTCAACCAAGCAAGGCAGATCCTTCACTCTTTATTAAAAAGAGTAATTCCGAGGTCATCTACCTATGTGTATATGTAGATGATATTATATTGACAGGAAATGATGTAGATGGTATGAAGAAGATCAAAGATCAGATGAGAGAAGAGTTCAAGATAAGTGATTTGGGTTCACTTACCTACTTCCTAGGTTTGGAAGTTGTCTACAAAGATCATGGTTTGTTTCTCACTCAAAGGAAGTACATTAAGGACATGTTGGCAAAATTCAAGATGCAAGATTGTAAGATTGCAGGTACTCCAATGGAGATCAATCACAAATTGAGCTCACATGAAGGTGAAATCATAGAGGACATCACATCATATCAAAGTCTAGTGGGTAGTCTCAACTATGCCACATTGACAAGAGTAGATATATGTTACAGTGTGAGTGTGCTAAGTCAATTTATGCACACACCAAGGAAACCACATACGGATGCTGCCAAAAGGATTCTCAAGTATCTCAAAGGAACCATAAATGAAGGAATTTATTATCCTTATGTATCTGATTTAGGTTTGAAGCTATTTTCTGATGCAGATTGGGCTGGCTCCAAGGAAGATAGAAGGAGCACTTCAGGTTATCTTACCTTTGCAGGTTCAAAGCTTATTTCATGGTCATCCAAGAAGCAACCCACAGTTGCTCTCTCTTCTACTGAAGCTGAATATAGAGGTCTTGCCATAGCTACACAAGAAGCTATGTGGATGAAGACATTATTCAAAGATCTTGGATTGGAGTTTGGAACTCCAACTATTTTTGGTGACAATATGAGTTCTATTCATTTGGCTGCTAATCCTATTTTTCATGCAAGGACTAAACATATTGAAGTTCATTATTACTATGTACGAGAGAAGGTTCTAAGCAAAGAGATTCAAATATCATATGTGTCCACTCATCAACAATGTGCATATATTCTAACCAAAGCATTGGATGGTACAAAGCTTTGCAAATTCAAGGCTATGATCGGTTTGCAAGTAATCTTGGAAGATTGAAGACCTCAAGCATACTTGGCTTGAGGGGGAGCTGTTGGAGCAAGTCTATGACAAGCCTAAGTATTGGCTTGAGTCCCACAAAGTCTTAGAAGAAGCTTTAAAAAGAAGACTATGTAAAGTTCACTTGTGAACTACCTCTTGTAACTTTTGAAGAGTTTACTTAATGTAAAAGTAAGAGAATCTTAAGTGGTTGAGTCCACTTGATCAAGAATGGAAAGAGGAGCCACGAATTCGTGATTTGTGGTAGGTAGAGAATCAAATCAATCATTGATTGATTGGAGAGTGATTGAGGGAAGTTAGCCTCCCAAACTCAACTATAAATAGATGGCAATTCTAATCGTGGTTAGAGAGACCTATGTGAAGACCTCCAAGAGCTGAGCTTTATGCCATATCAAGGTGTGATTACAAGGCACACATATGTATCAGTAAGTCATTGTATTGTACAAGCAATATATTTTCATTTTCATGATTATTTGAGTTCATCTTTCCATGTTCTTGTGAAGTGTACTACTCACTGCCATTACTCTCAGTTTTTCTCAGTCAGCTTGCAGAGATGTTTTCTCTGAGCTTGGTGGATCATTTTCAGTGATTTAACTTGGTAAATTAGCTCTATAAGTCTACTATATGCTCACAAATTTTCATGTCATTTGAGTGTTGCAATCTTCAGTTATGTTCATTTGAAGTCAACAGGGTCTGTTCATCTTCACTTCTCTGTCAGGTACCCGACTTTTTAACTCATCTTGTCAGAGCCATTTCGCAGTGGTTACTTATCCAATATCAGTGATTTAAAACTTGTTGGATTGAGCTTACAGTCTAGTATAACCATACAAATTTTCATAATCATTGGATTCCTACATTTTGAGTTATGTTGATTTTTCTGCTCACTGGTCTCAAACTGTAGCAGCCCGTGAAAATCGGGATGATGTCATCACTTGTTAAAACTCATTCTCAGTGTGTGGTTTATTATTTTTGATGAGATTAATCTTGAAAGTTAGCTCTTTACGTTACCTAGACGTCCCCAAGAGGAATTAAGCTAATTGCTGCTGTGCTTAGAGAATTATGTAAAACACTAGACAGGTGTATGAACCAAGAATAGCAAGTTTTCACCTCTGAGCTAACTCCAACTTATCTGTTTTGATCTATCTTTTTGAGAGTGATCTTCCAAGGTACATAGGGTGTCTAATACATCTATTGGCAAGCTAAAAGGGCCCACCATATACTCCTGGAGTTCATTTGGCTGGTGTAGAACAAGGATTTTGCAACACCTCTTCATCTTCAAGCACATACCCATCCATCTCTTCACAATAGGAGACCTAGAGCAAGGAGACCTAGGAGGAGAACCCAAGGGTCCTCGAGGCAAATCGATCTTGACCAGAGTGATTACCCTAGAGTGGGTTCCCCAAGATAAGAAAAGCATAGAACTATTATTGAATAGAGAAATGGAGGAAGCTTTTTGGAGATTCAAGCTAGATGAACTTAGCAAAATGCATAGATTCATCATCTATGAGTTCAAAGATCTTGAGATACCAAGCAGACATGTCTATTTGGATAACACATTGGAGAGAATGTTCTTGGTAATAGCGCATGGCAAGCATGCATAAACTTGGAAGGGAAAATTGATTTTCCTTCCACCAAGATCTAATGTTTCCCATGGCCTCCAAAGAGCAAGATCATCCCATGCTCATGAAACCTAGTGGAAAGAGCTAGAGAGAGACCTAAAGTGAGCTTTGAAACCCCCTAGAAAGAGAGCAATCATGATTAGATGCATAAAGGAGAGATCAAGAGAGACACAAAAATCAAAGACGCCAAAGAGGCATGGATGATTTTCCCTTGCCTAGGCCTAGAGAACACCCTAGAATCTTGAGGCCTACCCAAGTGGTTAAATCCATGAAGAATTATTTCAACAAAACAAGAGATCCTTAAGACCATGTAGTAGAGTTTAGACAAGTGTTAAGAGTCGAACAAGTCGAGGACCTGTTGACTCAATACAATGCCTTTGGTCTAACTCTCAAGAACACTACCTTAATGTGGTTTTAGCCACTACACCAAGGTTAGTTCATGAATATAGACTAGTTGCTAGAAGCAATCATTACTGAATTCTCCAAAAGTGGCATCAGAGACAATACTTCATGGTTTATACACAACTTCAAGCAAACACTCCAAGAAACATTTCGACTTGCAAGAAGAAAATTTAGACAATACCTAGAAAGATTCCCTACTCCAGAGTTACCCACACTAGCCAAACAAGTGGCTTTATTCATAGATGGTTTGTTAAGTACCAAATTGAGATCTTATGTGTACTTGAAGGAACCTAGAACCATAGAAGAGTGTGTGCAGATGTGCATAGACATAAAGGATAACTTGGGGAAGATTTAGAGATTTCTAAGATCTATAAAGACTCAAATACTATGACAAGTTTCACCTCTAAACCATCTACATCAATAGAAGAATTGGTCGAGAAAGTGGCTTAGAATTTAGGAGTTTCAAGTTATCATAAACCTAGGATGGTCTTAGTGAAATGATGTTACAATTGTGGAGGAGAACACATGGCTAATGTTTGTCCAATCATGGCTCAACCCCAAGGGAACCCTAATGGTCCATATTGCACTATTGAGAGAAAATGGTCCATATTGCACTATTGAGAGAAAATACATGAACCATACGATTGAACATTATCCGAACAATAGGTAGGATGTCAGACAAAATTATCAACAATCTTACCAACAAGGTAGGTATGAGAATCAATACCAACAATTGTATTATAGGCCACAACATAAATATCAACCTCTATACCAACAACAAAATCAAGCATCATATAGGCCACAATTGGTCCTAGGAAACCAATCACCACCTCCTACCAATGTGATCCCAGTTAAGTATGCAATGGTAGAGGAAAACCCTGATAGAGCATTGGTGTTGATGACCCCTTTGATATCAAAAAATGACCCTCATGCTTAGATTTTTTACTACACCCATGAAGATAGTCCACAAGCTTATTACACAGAGTCATGCAAATATAATGAGACTTATACGTATCAATATGAGGCACTACCACCGCTAGCCAAAATACACGAATGTCATGTAAAGAAATTCTAATCCCAGGTCCCAATTGAGACAAATGAGACCACAAGCCCCTAGAGGACCATGTTTTAGATGTCAAGGTGATCGTTTCATTTGTTAATGTCCCCACCCATTGTCTTTGGGACAAGAAAAGAACATAAGAATACAAGGATTTTGTCCTGGGCGTGGTACAGAACATCTCCCCAGAGATTTTCCCAAGAACCCCTCTACTGAGCCCAAAGTTACACCAATTAATCTGGTAGGCTTAGTGGTGGATTCAAGTTCAGGTAACATTAATGTGGCTCCTATATAGGTAGTCACTAGGGCACAAGCCTTAAAATAGGCTAAACCAACTGAACAATTAGATTCAAGTGAATTAGGAGAGCCTAGTAAGAGAAAAACCAGAACATGGAAGAATACCAGAGAGAAGGCCAATTGTAAGTGGGATAGAAATTTAGCCAAAGTAGGAGAAATTTTGAGGGATGTAAAAATAAAAATAGCATACATTGCACCTCGAAACCCCTCGCATGCCAAACTCTATCCACTCCACTTCATCCCACCCCACCACTCATTGTGAATAGACCGTAGGCAAGGTCTGTTTTCCTAGAGCCAACCCTATAAGGCTTGGGCATGATGTTCAAGGCATACTATGCTTGACTTCAAGAAGGGCCAATAGCTATAAACCTAGACAAGAGTTACCCTAGAGCAGATTTAGAGATTGAGTGGACAAAATTTTGCGTGGAAACGGTAGAACTAGCTTAGGCTATACTCGACGCCAATTGTTCAATCGGAAAAATTCTATCAAACTGGGTTTGCATTTCTAGGGCCTACTAGAAAGACTAGAGTAGTTGGTAAACAAGCTGCATGTTTCTTTACCTCCACCGATTCAACCAATTCTTGAAAGAGAAAGCTCACCCCCAATGAAAGTTTATGTTCGTGATTCCATAGATTTTGGAACACCTCTTTCAATTGAACAATACTCTCAAGAGTTCTTATGGGAAATACAAGAAGAGAAATGGGCCAAGGATAAGGGTAAATCCCCTCCTATTCTTGAAATTTATGATCTTCATGATCAATTTCCCCAAGACATTTTATCTCTTTACAAAGATCAAGAAGAGCAACAAGAAGACAAAAGATTAGATTTTGAATCTAATTCTTTATAAGAGTTTCCATAATTCACAAGCCCATGAGAATTTGAATCTCTTCAGATCAGAGCTCCCACAATACTAATAAGAAATGAAGACTCAGTGGTTCCAAGAAACATTGAAGTCATGAAGAACACTAAGGTGCAATATCATCTCACCTTAGAAGAGCTACTCAAAGTAAAACCTAATTTGTGGAAACATGTGGGGAATCAACTTCCAAAACTTGGTTCCAATATGTAAAAAACAAGCTCTAAGCTGAAAGCCCTAGAGATACCTCTAGACAAAATAGGAGACATGAGTGAAAGTGAAGAAGATAATAATTATCTTTCAATCACCTACCAAGGTTACACAACCAAAGCTATCTTAGATTTTGGTATTGGTGTTACAATTGGGACCACATCCTTGTGGACGCAATGGGGCAAATTTACACTAAGAACAACTAGAATAAAGCTTCAAATGGCTGATGGCCATATCAAAAGACCTCTAGGATTGCTAGAAGGGATATAACTATAACTACTTGTGGTGAAGAGTTTGAACACACCTTTGCTATATGTGACTTTGGCAAAAATAATACCTATTAAATGATCCTAGGAAGACCCTTCCTATGAAAACTACAAATAGTACAAGATTGGGGAACCAACCCCTTGTACTTGCACCACTTAGGGGTCACAACCAAAGTCAATATGAAGGGTTATACCTTCATAGATGTACCACCCCTACAATGAAATCCTATCCACAAGGTGCAAGAATATTCAATCTCTATGTGTTTTTTAAGTTCTTCTGATCCATCATGGATGCATGAAGATACTCACTTGTGGATGTGCAAGTTTGTAGAGGAAGAGGGAAGATGCCTAAAAGCAAGAGAGAAAGGCACTTCTCAAGGATTTGTACCATTTAGAGACCCAACTTACACACCAATGATCTTTCCAGATGAGGAATTTGAGCCTCATGGTTGGGTAGAAATCTTAGCAACCATGGACATCACTGTCAATGGAGAACAGTGGATGCCTAATTGTGATGAGGAGGATTATGGTATCTCTTTGTTCTTGTGAACCCTTTCTGTAAGAGTGTGACTCTAATGAGATCATAGAAGAGGATGATGGCGATCTAGAGTCCATTGTGATGGATAGATGCTTTGACTCAGAAGAGCACTATCTAGAAAACGTAGGATTAGTTACCCAAAAAGAAGAAGAACCTCTTACAAGAATTAAAAATATAAATTCAAAGGAGGAAAGTGAAGGTAGTCAAAAGAAAATGAAAAGAAAACTAGTGAAACAAGCATATGCGGAATCATTGTTTGAATACTAGAGAATTTCAAGAAAAATGAAGTAGAAGACTGAAAAATTTTGGTACATATGCCTAGCAGAGAGAACGTCAAAAGAGAAGTGTATGATAATAAAGAAAAAACCCAAAAAATTGTAGTAGCCATTGAAGAGAATGAAGAGTGATGTACATACATAGGGGAAGATCTAAGTGAAGAAGAAGAAGAAGTAGAGCTCGTAGCTTTATTAAGGGAATATCGGGATGTGTTATGTGGACCTATAGAGACCTGAAGGGGGTAGAACTAGAAATATGCTCTCATATGATCCCCTTGACGATTGATGCCAAACTCACCAAAAAGAAACCCTACACATATAATGACACTTATGCAACCAAAATAAAAGAAGAAATTGATAAATTGATTGAAGCTCAATTTATCTGTATGTTTGAGCATACTTAGTGGATGTCCCCTATTGTAGTGGTGCCCAAAAAGAATAGAAAGTTATGGTTGTGTATTAACCTCAAAAAAGTTAATGCTGCTATGATCAAAGATAGCTATCCACTTCCAATCACCGAACATTTATTGGAGTGTGTTGCAGACAAGGATTTTTATAGCTTCCTTGATGGATTTTTAGGTTACAACCAAGTAGACATTTCCTTAGAAGATCAACACAGAATGGCCTTCACCAAAGAGGGGGGAATCTTTGCCATGTCTGCTTCGTTTCGCTAGATATATTAAGAAAGAGTGGATCAAGTGAATCTAGTAGAACATTGCATCTGATAATGTGTCACCTAATATTGCTCGTAATAAATCACAAATCATAGTAAAAGTAGCTTTTGAAAGGCAGGATTGTCTTGCACTTCATCTTAAATGGACTCAAGCATTTTTAACATGTGGAATTACTTTCAATGTTATTCATAATCAAATTTTCAAAGATGCTTTGATATCAACTACATAGAAAGGATTTACCATGCTAAATTACAAAAAAATGAGAGGAGAACATGTAGATAAAGTGAAGAACAA
The DNA here is from genome assembly GCA_020310875.1 of Ceratopteris richardii. Classification (NCBI taxonomy): domain Eukaryota; kingdom Viridiplantae; phylum Streptophyta; class Polypodiopsida; order Polypodiales; family Pteridaceae; genus Ceratopteris; species Ceratopteris richardii. The sequence continues at coordinate 80,553,408 of CM035444.1, forward strand.
TACTAAATCTATTTTCAAACGAAAAATGCTCGATTATATACCCATGTATGGATGCACAATAGCACTAGATGGATGGACAATCTCATAGAAGAAGCCATTGCTTAATGTCATGGTTATATGTCCAGTGATAAGCATGTTTTTGGAAGTCGTTGATAGTTGACTTAAGGAGAAAATTTTAGCTTTCCTTGTAAAGATATATAAGCATGTATCTCTTGCATCGACAGTCTGAAGAATGTCAGTACAATAATGACTAATAATATGCAGTGCTAGAATTGCAATGCAAAACAAGTATGAAGGCATTACTTTGGTTCCATGTGCAACTCACACACTAAATGTGTTATTGAAAGATATAGGTAGATTATCTTTTACTAAGAAAGTTTATTAGATGCAAATCATGTGGTCAAATTTAGTCAAGAGCATCAATTTTCATATTCACTCTTTTGTTCAAAATATTCCAATAAAGCACTTCATATGTTGTGTACTACATCATTTGCAATAGCTTATATTCCGCTCAATGGATTATTGGAAGTCAAGCCAAAACTTATAGAAATTACTATGGACCAAAGATAGGAGGCATGGCTAGATAAGTATTCTTCTTATTGAGTTGCGACTTTGAAGTGTATGTCTCAAATACAATCAAAACATTTTTGATGTAATCTTGAAAAAATTGTCAGTATCACTAAACCTTTTGTGCATCTTTTATGAGTTCTTGATACCGATAAGTTTATGATAGGAAAATTTTATGGATTATGTCAAAAGATATTCAAAAAGTGAAAGAATTTAATAATTTCTCATCACAAGAAATTCGATCGTTAGCAGAGAAACGATGGATGCAAATGCATACTCATTTACTGTGGAACAATGTTTGTCTTGGATCCAGAATTTTGACTCAATTATCAAGCATCAAACAAAGAAGTCATGGAAAACTTAAAAAACCATATGCTAAATATTATGTTCAGGAACAAGTATTCGAGATGAATTCCATCTGAGGGTAGCTTATGTAAATCGAGAAGGAATTTTCGAAGATCTATGCCACATTGAAGAGATTTAAAAACATCCACCTCATATATGGTGGAAAGAGTTCTGAGGTGAAACTGTGGAGTTGCAAGATATAGTTATGAGAGTGCTTTCAATAACAAATTCAAGTCCTAGTTGTGAATGCAATTGGAGTGCATATGATTTTCTTCATTCAAAACAAAGAAATTGCTTAAGTGTATCACATGCTGATGATTTGGTGTACATTTTTTTAAACATGCATTTGTCACATGCTCCAACCAAGATAGCTCCTACTGTAGCAAAACAACATTTTGGAAAATTTCAAACTGATGAAAGTTTAGCAAATGATTCATGGAGTGATTATGAATCAAATGTAGAACGCAATGATGGTTCACACATGGAAGAAATGGATGACATGGTACCTGTAATATATAATGATATTCAAAATGATACAAATAATGTACTCTACATACTTTGCCTACATTCAATTGCAAAAAAGATGTCTTTATCATGAAGTGATGATTCTAAATATTACAAAAATTGGCTTTTCTTTTTAGAGGTTTGTTGATGTAATAATCCATCGGTAGTGAACCAATCAAAAGATGATGATGCCTCTGATAGTCTCCCGTATCTGTTCTCATATGCTTTAAGAGATATTTATAAATGTTTAAAGTTGATTATCTAAATCATCAATCCTCTTTTGTTGATCATCAATTGTTTTGCATAAACTTGGAATTGTTAACTTTGCTCCTAGTGATGATAGATCATGAATAAGGTTATGTTCTTCACGTTTTAGAATATATGGCTGCTTTTAACTAAGACAACCTTCATGTCCTTGATTACAAATTTTGCACAATTTTGAGGATGGCCCAAACCTATACTTGCATTCTTCGCGTGATCATCCCAATCTACAAGTCGGTGAAGGATATATTGTACAAAAAATCTATGAACGAAATATAGTGCCATTTGATTATTGTTTGGTAACTATCTTTCAACTTGAACAAAGCACCAAAGTAAAGTTTAAGCTAATCCTTTACGTTTTAAGTAAAAAAGATTTAACAGTGCTATCTCTTTTGCTCTCCTCATAACTTGAAATAGAACATCATTAACAAAATGATTAAGACATACCTTTCTGACTTCTTTCATTGATAATGGTTGTCCTTCCAAACCCTTTCATTTTTAAATCTTGATGAAATAAAAATGCTAATCTCGATTGTGCAAATTGAGCATTCTATTCAGAGAAAATCCTTTGTGACCTAGAATGATCAAGGTCATTATTCACATATGAAATCCTTGCCATGTTTTACTTTCAAATTTGAAAAACAAAAACATTTCTTTTAAATCATTGACATCATTCAATCCATATCATTGACATCATTCAATCCATATCTTTTACATCATTCAATCCACATAATCACATCATTTAAACAACATCATTCACATCATTCAATCCACATCATTGACATCATTCAATCCACATAATTCAAATGAATCCATATCATTCAATCCCCATCATTGACATCATTCAATCCACATAATTAAAATTAATCCACATCATTCAATCCATGTAATTCAATTGAATCCACATCATTCATAGATAATTAGATAGATAGATAAATATATAAGTAGGTAGATGAATAGATAGATAGATATGATGAAAAGTAGAAAAAAAGATAGATTGATTGATATATTCATAGATAAAAAGATGCATATTACATAAAAATAAATAAATAAACAAATAGATAGAATGATGGAAATATGGATAGTAATATAGATAGATAGATAGATTGATTGATAGATACATGGATAAATATATTGATTATGCACATAATCCACATCATAATATTTTAATTTACATCCATCTTAATCACTTTAGGTTAAAATCCTTTATTACTTACCAAATATCCTAATCCATCATAATCAATTCATATTAGATCACATTATCGCTTCATGTATCATAAAAACACTTCAACTTAGAATACTTTATATAACACAAGGACAACAAATGAATCCGACACAATGATAATAAAAGATGTTTGATTAATAAACATGTCTCTTGAAAAAAATCCATTTCATT